>CAEGAE010074698.1:0-41750 GCA_903067095.1 Girardinus metallicus
ATATATATATATAATGTGTATGTCTGCTAATACATGCACGGTGCATTCAGTGATTGTCGATCAAACTAAATATGATCAGATTGCAGCCAACAGACCAATTTGGTGCATCTGCATATAGAGTAATAACTGTACATTTTCATGTTGATATACAAACTTTTTTAGCCTGAAACAACAATAAAAACCCGTTTGCTAGCACATCAAAAATTCAGGAATTGCTGAAAACACCAGTTTTCCTCACGAGTATTCTTGTTACAGAGGTTTTCTTGTAGGATTCTTTTTTACTTCCTTTGTTGTAAAGGTTTCATATCAAGCACAATAGATAATGCATGTGTCATCTCTTGAAAAAGGTTATCATTCTTTAACATAAATTCACAATCTCCACCACAACCTTTTTCCTGTCTTGTCTTGGCAATTTTTATCCGAATATTTTGCCTACTTTTTTTTTACGCTTGTTGAGCCGTTCCAATACTGTGTCTTCATATGGTTCAGATCAGTGCATTGATGAAAGTGATATGTAAATGTCACCAGGTCCTACCTTGTACGACTGCTGTGAAAATGTCTGTGGAAAAGTGGTTAGGATGTTTATTCAGACGTAATGCCAAAATGCTGAGTTGCCTTCAGATTCATGGAAACTAGTTCATGTCTGAAAGGGTCTCATGATAAATACCAGCTCTTCAACAATCTATTTCTTTTCTTTCAACTTGACATTTACACACTTCTTTCTATCCATAAATTGCAGTTCTGTGGGTTCTTCTGTGGTTCCACCATCATCACAGAACATAATATTCAGAAAGGTTTGTATAGCTATTGAATGTTGTGTTCTAAGCTCACACAATGAAGGTGTATTTCTTTTGTTATTCTACTTTTCTTTTTTCTGTGCTCTGTATCATGTTGGAGGTTGTTGGCAGATGTTAACAGAGTTATTTTGTATTCATTGTTCAGAGATGCATTGTGGCCCTGCAGCTTTTTTTTTTTTTTTTGCTTGACCTTGTTCAAACTCCTTATGCACTTTTACTCTTTAGTGTTGTGTTCCTTCTTTTCCCTTCCTTTCCAAGGTTTATAATTCTTAGTTATCTGTCTGCTTGTTTATATAAAAAAAAATACAGAAAAGTCACTTTTAAAACATATTTCCTTTGGCCTTTGACTGATCCAGATTGCAGAACCAACTGGTTTCACCAGTTGTGAATTCTGTATGGTGTTTCTCTATATTTTTTATGCCTTCCTTTTCACTGGGTCTCTCTTTTTCTGTTTGTCTCACTCAGTGTCTAAATTTAACATCAGTTAAACTGCTGAGCAGCAGCTACTTTTGGAAGTGATAGAGAAGTAGCATTATAGTAACAGTTACAGTGACACGGTTCTGTACGACCCCAGGGAATGGCAAGAGCGGCGGGTGCTATAATCCATTTTAATTTTCACTGATATCATTGTACCAAAAAAGACGAAGAGGAGCAGAAAGAGACAGAGAGGCAAAAGGAGTGGGAAGAAGTGAGATGTCTCAGACCAGAGACTTCACTCTCGCTGACTGCAATGCCTTGTGGTGACCTAGTTGCAACCTCTTTGAAGTCCACACGCTGATCTTTCTCTATAGGCTGCAGAAGAGATCTGCTGCCTGCAGCTTTATTAGATTGATGAAGGAAAAAGAAGCATTAGTTGCGTTTTGTCGTGCTTTCCATTTTTGAACTTGCTATAAAATGCCCCAGGATGACATCTACTCTTGTTTTAGGTTACATTTTTGGACGTTGTATGTAACATGGTGCATGTGCGTAGGCTCATTTGTTTGTATGTAGCAGATTTTCCTTATTGCAGTGTGTAGCTATAACGTCATGCCAAACATCTTCAATCCTTTAGCCCAGCACATTAGGAGACAGTGGTGCATTGTCAGGAGAGCTGACCTAGAATACTCCAATCACTCTACATTCAGCCCTCTGTTTGCCCTCTCCTGTGATCACCCTGTTGCCAATGCTGCAGTCTATACTGTGTGTGTATGTGAGGAAGAAATTCTGCGACTATGACCCAGTTCATTCACTGGTGTTGCCAAGCTTGCCACTGGTGAGGGTATGGATGGTGTGGTAGTCAGATGTGTGCTCTGTTCTGTTACTTTGATTCCTCATGTCTGCCTGTGTATTACCAGACTGCCATTAGAGATGTGCCAATTAAAAATTTTATGCTAAGAGCAAAAAAAAACAAAACTGCAAAAATATTAATGAAGGACCAAAATAACCAGGACCCACCAAATTCTAGCGCTCTGTTGTCACAGCCTAAATTATGGTACAGTTTCTCATAAGTAACACCATATATCTTTTATTTTTAAACACTCATAAATTTTGAGTTTTCTTCTCTCAGTAACCACATCAACACAGTGAAGTTTTGTATCAGAATGATATGGTGGCACTTAGCATGGCTACGTCTTCTTATGTCAAACCGCAAATCTTGTTCTTTCACAGTCAGAATGAACTTTAAACATGTCTTAAGATATTGTAGAAAAAGCAGTATATATACCACCTTGCATCTCTGTGTTTCTGACTACTTTGTTACAAAAAATATTTTTTTTTCCCCAACTGGCCAGTCATTTGTCTGGGTGTATCAAACCAAAATTCGCAAAATTACCAGCTGATTTTTCTATTAATCTCTAGCTACTGCTGTTGTATTTGGGTTTGTGTGCCTCTATGATTATACACATTAAATACCTCTTTAAAAGTTCATGGAATTAAACACGGTGACTCACACAGGTATAGTAAGAGATGGCCGTTCAGTGAACTCTCAATTATCTGGAGCTTTTCTTCTGCACCTCTACATCCCTCCAACCATGCATCTTCCCACCTGCTCCCCATTGAGAGCCTGTGTGTGCAGACATACTCTGCTGGGGGCTTAACCTTTTTCCTGCTGCACAACACAAAGACACAAAGACATCCATGCTCTTCTTCAATTTGGGCTTCTATTTAAAAAAAAAATCCACTTCATTTCCCCCCTTCTCTCTTCCCCTATCCTTTTTTCTTTCTCTCTCCTTTCCTTTGGCTTCTTTTTTGTAGTTAGCCTGGGGCCATGACAGAGCTTCATCAACCCTTTTGCCTTGGCTATATTGCATACAGGTACCCTCTGTGACTATTTGAAATGACTTAATTAGCTTTAGTGTACAGCGGTTGGTAGATGCCTTCTCCATCTCCCTGTTCCTCCCCTTCTCTGTTTCTTTCTGTGTGCCTTCATAGAAAGGGAAAATGATTGAGCAAACGTGACATATTTAGTGCATTGCTGTATAGTTTCACTTTCTAGGTCATGCTCTGGCTGTGGAACTGACTGATGGCCTATTGCCTTGTAGAACAATGTAATAAATGCTGATGCATGCATCCATGTATATACATGCTTCACTCTGCCTAATTAGATGTTTATTCTAGGATCTTTAGCTTGAGGCAATATTCTCCTAGTATTTGATGCTTTTCACTAATGCAACATTTATTTATGCTATAGCCACAAAAGAGCTTGCAAAATTTAGTTCAGCTGTTTTTTCATTCATGTATTTGTTTTGAAGATTCAGACATATTTAAGCAGAGTTTTGTTGTGCTGACTCTTCTGGCATGAATTCTCACACATCTATGATCAAATTCTTTCTTCAGGAGCTCAAAAAGCCAGTTTCAGATGGCTTTTCTTATTTTCAGTAGAGGTATGGTCACCGGTGACATGGACAGCAGACAATACTTTATTTTAGATCTTAGGTTTTTTTCAAAGATGCTGTTTCTTACTCGATTAGTGAAATCAAGAAGAGAATGCCTGTGTCCTCCCCAATGGTTGCAGCGGGAATGGTAAAGGAAACAGTGCTGTGTGCTGAGTTTTGCAGTTCTTTGACATCACAGGGGTTCCAGCTGTGGAACGCCTCCCTCCTGGAAGCGGTCATGAAAATGGGTTATTGCTTTACCAATCTGTTTTTGATTTCTCTAGTTATGCAGTTCATTCTTTTCCTCTCCCCATGGTTGGGACCAACACATATAAGCCAGAAAAAATCTGTATTGTATAAGTTTCCTTAAACTATCATGATAAGATTTCATGCGTTTAATTTTTTTTGAGTACGATCATACACATAGTGGTGAGGCTGGCACCCGTATATAGAGGCTGTTGATCTGGTGCAGCTCCAGGGGAGCTTTTGCTGCATGTCTTTCCCCTAATCTCACTGTCCATTCCTTGTCTGAATAGTGTAAATGGGAGCAACTACAACCAAAAGAACTAATTCATACCACAACAAATTGTAAAGACATAAACACCTATCTCCAATATGGTTTTAGATGTTGAATATTAAAAAAAAAAGCATAATGCAAAGCAAAGACATATTTTACAACACAAACAACATAAATGGCATAAAATAGTCATTCTGCATGAATACAATTGTGCAGTACAGCACTTGAAAACAA
Organism: Girardinus metallicus; assembly: GCA_903067095.1. Classification (NCBI taxonomy): domain Eukaryota; kingdom Metazoa; phylum Chordata; class Actinopteri; order Cyprinodontiformes; family Poeciliidae; genus Girardinus; species Girardinus metallicus. Next base: position 4,401 of record CAEGAE010074698.1, read on the forward strand.
GAATTGTGCTATTTAAAAATAGAGGTGTGTGAGTTTGTACACTTTCTTCCTCCCTCTTGTCCTTTAAGGCCAGACTTGTGGACAGGGGTGCTAATGGGAATTAGGGGATTGTCACCACTTGAGCTGTTGATCTCTGCAGCTCTTCCAGAGTTATCATCACACCCTTTACACTCTTTGAGTATTGCTTCCATTCAGATGAACAGTGGTACCAAACTCTCCGTTTGTGGTTGCAATGTGACAAAATGTGACGTGAAGTTGTTACTTAGTCCTGTATATTACTCATGGACACATGCTCAAAATATAAATAACTAATTTTCAGCTTCTCATCTTTGGCAAATTGAAAATAGCATAAAAAAAAAACTACTAATGCTGGCAACTTTATCCTCAGCTGCTACTTCTGGCCTTCAGTTTGAACCTATCGGACTTGATAACATTCACAAACTCCTGGAGAAGTTTTGTTAATGCTCAGTGCTTCCCGTAGTACATCTTGTAACACTGTAAAGGACCTGAAAGTTGAGGCTCGTTCTCCATGAAGCTTTATAGTAATGAAGTGCCTGATGAAAAGATATGACCACAAGGTTGTGAGCAGTGATGGTCATCAATGACTAAATGAGTTCCTTCATCCTTAGGGTAGGAACAAGATCTCAGAGGCTTTAAGAGAGCAATGTGCCTGTTAACTTCTAGCTCTCCAGTCTAGCCTTAGTTTGCTGGCTAGCTTCAGGCATGTGTTAAAAACCTGGGTCCGCTAAATTAAGTTTGGCTGTGTGCGCACAGCCTATGGCGTTGCACGCATCCACTTAGAGCATGTGAACTCACAGCCGCTTAAAGTCAGGTCCATACTGGTTTGCACACACTCACACTCTCCCATTACCCTCTCTTAATTGGCTACCCTCCGTCTTTCTCTCTCCTTCTCCTTTTCTCTCTTGGATAGGCCCACGGGCCTGTTGGTACGCTGGCACACAGCAGCAGCAGCATTTGGGCATTTGCGCAGGTCTGGGGGCAAGGAAGAAATTGGAAACAGAGAAAGCGATACAGATGGATGCCGGGAAGAGGTTGAGAGCACGACTGATAGATGGAAGAAGATAGATTATAGCTATTTGTCAACACAAAGAGATATTTTACTTAAAATCTCTAGAAAGCATTAATATATATTCACAGTAGCTCATCTTGAAGTTACAGCTGTAGTCAGAAAGAAAAGTAAGAGATAGCTCTCTCCTTTTTCCACTAGCTGAGTAGTTGTCATGTGCTGTCAGCCAGCTTGTTCTCCATGTGCCTGTCACTGCTCTGGATAGGAGCTGCGGGTCCCAGCATCTTGCCAATTGGCGAACTGTGTGTGATTGTGTGGGAGGCTGTGTGTGCGCATGTGTGCTCGTTGCCCTCGGAGCACTTTGTTGATTCTACTCTGCGGTGTCAGTGACACATTGAGCTGGTTCGGTGGGAGTCCCCTGGTTTCCCCCGTGCTGTGTTTACTCCATCTGTTTACTCCCCCAAAACACTCTCAAATCTATTACCCTTCTCTCTCTCTGTGGCGCTCTCTCTCCTTTTTTCTCTCTCTGTCTCCATCCCTCTATTTTTTACTGTGTCGATCTCTCTTATTTACTCCTTACTTCTCCTGACTTGTCGTTTCAAATCAGTACTTTTGTGGTAGTCAGGTGGCGTGCCAGTCGACAGCCAGCACTCGTCTCTTTCTCAGCAGGAGGGAGGATTGAGTTTCTCCTTCTCGTCATCCAGTCAACCATCTTTTTGCTTGAAAAGCCAGAACACATTCCTTTTTTCAGTTTTTTATTAAGTTAGAGGGAGACAATGGATAATGTCCAACTTTGTTTTTTTTTTTAAGCTGTGTAGCATGTTATTGCAAAGCACACCTAAAATTTGGGAATCAGATGCAGTTTATCAGGGGATTATGTGCAGATTTAGTGAATCCAATGAATTAGCCCACTTTACACTTACACTCCTACGTAATATTTGCTGGAGTCGGTTGCCTTTTAAAGTTTTAGGGGTATCGGAATAAAAAGGTTTAGCAAAAGCTCACACACAATAAATTTCAGACTTTTATTTGTAAAATATCTAGAGAACCAGGTATGATTTTCAGTAAAAGACATCAACGTTTGTTGAAATGTTACAAGGCACTCTAAATAAGTAAATATAGTCCTATGCTAATGCATAATCATTTTAAATAGTAATAAAAAGTATATGATTGATATTTGTTTTTTTTAAAGAGCACATCATAATCTCTAAATCTTTAAAACAGCAGCCAACATTCAGTAACATTTGGATTCAGGTGTCATAAAAAGAACATTTTGAAATAACCATTGACTTTTTCTTTCCACACAACATCACCTCTGAAACAACTGCATTAAGCCTTGTGCTCATTATGCAACCTGTGTTATTCTTTTTTTCTAACGGGAGTCCAGAGTGTGTGTTATGGTATGAAATGATAGTTTACATGCCCAGTGCCAAGGGTACCACCAAGGGCTCATGAATGAGAGATTAAAAGAAGTAAAAGTAGAGCAGAAAAAGAAGAGAACAGCTTTTCCTTTTCCCATTTTTTTCTTTTTTTTTTTTTCCTCATCTCTCTGACTGGTTAATTAGCCTGCTCCTCTACAGAGCTTCAGCTGCAGAGACAGAGTTCAATAGTTCATCTATCTACCACTGAGCTACAACTGTGGTAAACCTGGATTACCTGCTCCTCCGGCTACCAAACCCCGTTTTAACACATAACTATCGTGTTAAACAACTTGGAAATCAAATCAGTCCAAGCACTGCATAGATGGATTCACATAAAAGCTGGTGATCAAAAGATGCATAATGCTTCAAAACATTTTCTTCTAGTGGCCCCTAAAGTTTTCAAGCTCTAACTCCCAAAATAATACAGTACAAAATTGAGTAGTGATTTTATCTTGGTCATGGGTCAGAAATCTTCAGATTGTTTGATTTGGTTAGCCAAACAGGGATCCATGCGAATATTAATTGAAATAAATTGTTACACAAGGTTTTCATGTAATTTAGAATTAAATTATATGAAAAATTTTATCATTTTATGACTACCTCCACAGTTCATTAACTAAAAAGAAAAACAAACTGATTTCAGTAATTTAGGACTTTACTAGAAGATAAATAAGATGGACGGCAGAAATTAGATTATTTTAAATGATTTATGATTTTTGTCTTTTAAAATGTGATATCTTTAAACTTTTGTCCATGTTGTATTAGACAAGTGATAATAATAACCCCCAATTAATCTAGTGTTATTGTTACAACACAAGGCAAAATATGCTTCTCCTTTTATAAAATTGGTTTGTGAACATTTCTTGTAATTTTTACACATAAAGCATCAAAAAATACTAAGTTTCTCTTGTAAAAATATATTTGCTTCTTAAACTAAATGTGTACAGTTGATACAAAGAACATCACCAATTAACCTCTTCTTACTTGGAAAGGAAATCAGGACACAAATTTCATATACATGCCTTCACACCTTCAACCAAGTCTAGCCTTTGTTCTCATTTATTCTAAATGTGTTGTTGACCACAGATGAAGCAATATTAAAGGTATTGTGACTACACTGATGAGACACAAAAGTGAGGAGACTGAAAGAGATGGTTTGATGTTCTTTACAATAGCAAAGAGCAAATTAAAATTCCAGTCCTTCTTGGTCACATTCTATCTGCTTCACTCATCAGATAAGAAAATCGTTAGGTGGATAATAAAGGTGTAGCACACCTCACTGGATGCAGCATAACGGCACAAAGCACAAAAAAATGCATAAATTGACAGTTTTTTCCTTTTTTTTGCTAAATTTCACACTTTTTAATGATTATTTCAGTATTGCTGACAAGGACATTTGTTCATCTTAACATAGTTTTTGTAGCCATTCTTCTAAGTTTGTGGATACAATCTGCTTAAACGAATCCATTTGGATGCCAGTTGCTCCAGCGATCATTTTATATCGCGGGGAAAGTGGAGTACAGCGGAGCAGAGGGTCAATTTGGCTAATGAAGTTGTCAGAGACGTGCAGCACAAGGGCTGATGGGAGGGCCTGCCTGGCAGCCAATAGTAACGGCGTTGCTGTGATCAGCCGAGCATGATGGGAGACCACCCTGCGCAGCGAGTGCAGAGGCTCGACACAGCCCCCAGATCAAAGAGTTGGTCCTCTACTGCACCAGTGGTCAGAGCAATGCACCTGCTTAATATATGCATTTATATTTACACGTACACTTAAACATGCTTGTTAGCAGTCTCAAATTTGTGCTTGACATTACCACACATATATACTGCATATACTATAAGTAGCTGTATCTTATGCAAATATATAGGAAAATACAATGATTTGCTATACTAAGCACCATGCACTGTGAGAAATGAGGAACTTTTGTTAAAAGTATTCATTTTTTTATCCCAATTTCCCGTTTTTACTGGCAGCTCTGCTTTTCAACTCCATGGCGCTCTCCTCTGTTCATCCATATCATGTCTTCCCCTTGGTTGCCCCTCTTTAGTTAAGTTATCTTATTAAAAACCACTTCTCTTGTCTTCCTCCAGTTAGCCTCCAGTGTTAGCTCTCTGCTCCTTCCCTCACCCCACCGCCTTTCCGTCTCTCCTCCCTCTCTGCTCCTCTGCTCTCTGCTCTGCTCTGCCCAGGGTTCTTGTTTGAAATTCAGGAGTGGTGCAGTGAGACTGCAATAACCTACATACAGATCTCTTTTCATCATACTTATTTTCTTTCCCTTTTTATTTTAGCATTTTATTTTAGCATTAGTCCTTTTTGTTAAGACATTTTGTTAAGACAAAAAGGACTAATGCTTTTCTTAAGATGCTTGCTGCATGTACAGGTGCATCAGTCAGATATTTGTTGACAATTTTTGACCTCTGTTTATTTGTAATGCTCTTATTAATATATTTTAATTAATCAAGAATCTCCTATTGAGACACAACATATCTCCCACCAGCCAATCCTCGTCAAGATAAGCTTAAAAATGTTTCGCATGCAAAGTAAGTGCATTGCCTGGAAAACGCAAAGCAAAAAGTTGAACACAGTAATTACTAAAATACAAGACAGAAACCTGAATTAAAAGATTATAACAGTGACATTGAACTATTAAAACTGTTTTTAAAAGTTATTTAAAATGATTCTGTGAAGGTGAGCTAAGGATGCTCTGGTGATTACTCTATTCTAAGGAGCAAATGTTTAAAAGGCATATTTTCCTAATTCTATTTTAGACCTGAGAGCTATCAAAAAACCTCTTTCTCAGAGATTTGTATTATAAGTTTTAACCTACTGATAGTAATGGCACCTGATTGAAATTTCTCATTGAACTATAGGAGCAGTGACATTATTCTGCTTTTGTGTTAGAACAGTTGTTTTAGAACAAGGGTCTACTATTTAAAAAAAGCAAGTAATGATAATGTTGCTGAGATTTTAAGCTATCTTTTGCATTTTGTGTTAGCGAGAGCAGCTAGCATAACCAAAACTCTGAGTTCCTGGAGAGTGTAAATCTTTATTGTAAGTTAGATATTTCCATATGCCTGCAAATATTTACAGAAACAGTGGGTTCACGAGAGAGAGAGGTTAGAAGCTCAAAGGAATCAAGTGGAAGTCTCGCTCTCTCTTGCAGCTTGAATGAACTTCAGACATGTGGTTTTAAAAAGCATCTTAGATCCTTGTGCTTTTCCTAGTTTCACCTCACCTCACTTGCTTTCATAGTTACCTGTAAGTCATTAGTATAGTGAGTTCACTGATCAGAAAATGGATGGGGGAAGGGAAAATATGCATTATTTTCTTCTTTATTTAGTAAAGTATTTGTCACTTTGTCTGGATAGGAACTCTTGAAATTAAGACGGTCTCTCTTCGCCAGTGTTTAATTGAAAATGCTGATATGTTCGTCCTCATCTTTGTTACTCCTTCTGCACCAGCCCGCTGTGTATCGATGCTGAAGGTGCAAATCAAGTACGTCCCGCAGACTTCTAGGTGAACTCCTCTCCAGCAGATTAAAATAAAAGTAAAGAAAGGAAAAGTAGAAGGCCAAATGAGAAGAAAAAAAATTGTGTGCATATATGTGGAGAGGGAAGAGGGGAGAGCGGAGGGGAGTGGAGGTAGGTGCTTCTATATGCATAACTGTGTCTTGTGTGAAGTTTCTCTTGGCTTCGCTTATAGTAAGGAAGTGACATATGTTAGCAGTGGGTGGCAGTGCAGGAAAAGCAAGCTGGCTTGATGCTGGGGAATGTGAGTCAGAAGATTCAGGGTAACAAAATCTCCCCGCTCCTCTTATGTTGCACGTGGAGAACAAGCTAAAGTGCCACTGTTGCCCTTTAATGCCCCTCTGTTTCGCTTGAGATGTCTCACCTTTTCATCTAATTTATCATTTTAAACTTTTTTGCTTATCATGCCCAGTTTATATGCACAAATAAGTGAAACGGAAAGCTCTGTTTTGGGATTTATTTTGTCTTTACTATAACTATTGCTCTAGGAGAAATATAATACAATATAAACTCTCCTGTGTTCATGTCTGCATGTGAGTACACATGGCCCAACCAGATTAATCCTGATTAATCCATAGTGAAAGCCCCCTGAGTATTATTTGGGACACAAGATGCTTATTTCCATGCTTTTATTTGCATGTTCAATGTTCAGGGATTAACAATACATAACGAACTTCTGCAGATGTGCATTAATGTGAATATGCATTCTCAGATCTGCATTGACATCTTCAAAGTAAGTCAAATTGGATGCTTAAAGGGTCAAAGCTAAGGGCGGTGGATGTTGGTTGTACCCAGGACAGACATTCAAAATGAGAAGGAAAAAATAGAAATAACTTGGCATCGATCTTAACATTGGGTCAAAGCGTGGTTTTAAATACTGCAATGTTAGCTCTCTGAGTGAATTTTGAGTATTTGTAGAAAACAAAAAAAAAAAAAAAAAAAGAAAGACACGGAGGGAGACGCCACGCTTCTTTCTGCCCTGAATAATCATGATGCTGAACTGGGATACTGCTTCAAAAAGATGAGAGTATGCGTGAACTGTGAGTGAACTGGAACCTGCATATGAACCGAGGTGATAGCCCAGCCCAGCAGCTATCCCAGCTCCCCCAGCTGGGTAATTCTGAAACGCCAAAGTTTAGATGTGCTGATATTGTGTGAGTAGACGAGGCTAAGGGATTATATGTTGTGGACACAAATGAATTGTTCTGATGCAAATTATTGTGTGGCTAGGGGTGACAGAACGGTTGAGGTTCAGTCTTAGAGGACTGTCAGGTGAGCAAATGTTTGTTGTATTTTCTCAAACTCTGTTCCACCACAGACTTTGTGGAACAGACTTTCTCCTTTTTTCCCCTTTCTCCATTTCTCTTTTTTGTATCTCTCTGTTAAACTGTCACTGTCTGTGTGTAATCTTTTTGGGGCTGTTATCATATTCTCCCTCAGATCTTGTCTCTCTTATAGTTGTGTTATTCAGAATAATTTGAAACGCAAATGACAGATCCTGAGACAGATGTCTTTGGAGGCTGCAGTACCTTTTCAGACGGATAGGTGGCAGTGTATCTTCAGGCTAGATAATTTTCTTTGCATATTCCTCTTCTGCTCTCAGTATTTTTGCTGTTAATGTCTCTATTACAGTATGTGATATATTTTCAAGTTTTCATAACAAGAAATTATTCAGATGGATCTTTTTAAATCTCTTGTCATGTCAAGCTCCCATCTTTTTTCTTGTCCTTTTTCTAAGTCTCCCTCTAGGCTACTTTACCCTCTCATCTCCCCCTGCAGGTGCTTCCTGTCTAACCGCTTTACTGCAGTGTCACTGGGCACCTGTTAGATGTAACTATTCATTCTTCTATAGGATCCATAAAAGACCACATCAGCAGCCAAGAAGTTGTAGCACTGCATGTTATAAAGGCAGAAAGGAGGAGATCCTTGCACGCAGAAGGAAACACATGATCTCACGCAGTTTGGCCAGATCAATTCTGTGGCTCTCAAGAACTTGAGGGAGCTCAGGTACAGAGAGCCCATGGAAATAGATGGTTTTGTGATCGAAATACCCGCTGCTAACATCACGAGCTTCGTCACTGTTGTCACGTTTGTTTCTTATTTAATTTCAAATTTCATGTACTTTAACTTACATCAAACACACACCAAACACTACACACCCACACAGTTTCTCTTTTTCCATTTTGAATGTTCTTTAAGAAGTTAAGCCGACATGTATTCTGCTTTTATATTAGCAAAAGTACCTCTATTAACTTATGTGTATGTATTTGTTTTTAGTGAGGATCAATTTGACTGGAACTTAGTCTTGTTAAAAGCTGATATCTGCCTTATGTCAGTTTTTCTTCAAATGAAAAAGTATTTTTGCTTAAATAACAATACATCAATTGGCTGGATAATAGATATTATTGATTAATCCAATTGGGTGAGAAGCTCGGTCATCCGGGAGGGGCTCAGAGTAGAGCCACTGGTCCTCCACATTTAAAGGAGTTAGTGATGATGGCTCTGGCATCTGGTTAGGTTTCCCTGGTGGTCTCCTTCAGAGGAAGACCACCAGGGTGGTCCCTCCAGGACGCGCTGGAGGGAAAATGTCTCTCGGCTGGTCTGGAAACTCCTGGTCCAGGAGAGGGAAGTCCGTTCTTCACTGCTTCACCTGCTACTCAACAATCTGATCCCAGATTAGGGGACGGACGGACGGATTGATGGATGGATATTTCAAAATGAGCTGTGCTTAACCCACATTTTTGTCACTCTTGTTTTTCCCATCATCATAATGGCTCTTGCACTCTCCGTTAGTTTTAGCATCTTTTAGCAAATCGAATGAGGGTATCAGCAGCTTGAAAAATATTTCTGTCTGACTAAAGGACAGTTTTAAAACATACCACGTGAAATATATAAGCAGACCAATTACTGCTCACTGAATTTATATACATTTTGTGCTGCGAGTTATTTTTTCAGTTGTCAAAATTCTTTTAACCCTGTTTTTATGTAGTTTATCTTTGAAATCTAAACCCAAATCATTGTGCAAGAGACTCCATTAAGATGAAATTGCAAACATGCAGGGACTACAGACATTCTCATAATTCATTGTACTTATATATTTTTCTCAATATTCTAATTCCTGAGAAACTTCAACAGACATTCATAGCATTAAATGCTATGAAAAATTCATATATAAATTTGAGCCGACATTGCTATCTGATTAATATTAACGTTGCTGTTATTATGGTTAACCAATATTTACTAATATTATATAGATTTTACTACCCTTTCAACACCTTGAAGAAAACAACCACACTTCTGATTTCTTCTAAAGTGGCGGCAAGAAAAATTGACAACCTTGTACTTTACAAATTTGTACTTGTAACATTGAGAATGTATAATGCTTTGCCTATCTTCACCACTAGCTAGTTGCATATAGTTTTTCCTGCACACATTTAAGCCAGGTTTGTGTCCTTTTTCTCCTTAATACTCCCCCTTCTGTCAGTCCCCCCTTGGCCACACCTGAAAGTTGAGAGTCTGTCGTGCCCAAGTTTGCCACATGTTCATAGGGTCAGCCAGAGTAGCTGGGTGAGCGCCAGCCTGCTGAGAGTGAGGGCCACGGCAGGCCAGTGTTTGCTCTGACCAGCAGCAAGACCTGTACAGACTGGGATGGGAGAGGGGGTGAGAGCAGCAGAGTTTGTATCCTGCAGTTCACAGTGATAGCCAATCTATACGCACAGGAAAGAGCTTTTTAGTGTACTGCTCACCTAGCAATGACCCTCTAAACTTGGGAAGCAAGTCCACATGCATCTGTCTGCATGTGTTCTATGAATGGATTTGTTGAACGTGCATTTTCTCTTTTTGCAGCTTATATGTAAAGGAAGGGTAAACTTTTCAGCTTTTTTCACATGATCCAACTAAAACTGTGTTTTAGAGAACACATATGCAACTTCCACCTGCATGAGTGCTTACGTGTGTGAAGCTTGTGTATGTTTGTTGTCTAGTAGTGAATGCAAAGTTAAGTACACAATTAGATTAAATCTAATTAATTCAGTTTTAGCAACCTATTTGTATTACGGTAAATATGCATCACTCTAAGTGTCTGAATTGCTGTTTTATTTCAAATATCTTAACCTAGACTGCTCTGCTGTTATTTTCATTTCTTTTTTAGTTTTTCATTTAGAAATGCTATATTTCTAAATGAAATATGTGTTATCTAATGTTTTTGTAGTATGAGTTTCATAACACTTTGTTAACTTGTTCAAAAACATCCAGCAACTGACTTTAGGCCTAAAATGGGGACGTCTTTACAGGCATTGTCTATGCATGTCCCTGCGCTGTGTGCGCTTAGCAGTGTGCCACATCTCCAGCCCCTTATTCTCAGATAATTGTACTGCAAGCCCTCAGCTTCCCCTTTAGCCTGAAAACCAAGCTCATTGCGGACCCCAAAGAGCCTTCAACCCCCACCCATGCTGTGGAAAAAAAATCCCAAGTTGTCCTTGTGCATAAAAGTAGGTTCTACTCTCCAACACCTTTTCAAATTAATATTTGCGATGGGCGCCATTCTGCCAGCCCCAGTTTCTGTTCCCCGCCTTTGTTCCTGCGTTTGATGTAATGGAGGCAAGGACAAAGAGGAGAGCAGGCAGAGTGTGTGAAAATGGTAGTTAAGTGGGCTTAAGGGCTCCTTCAGTACCTACTGAAAGGCCTGGACCCTGAATAGGACCCTCGCACTGCTAAGCTGTAGTGCAGTAAACAAGACAGGTCCACCACAAAGGTGCGTCTCAAATGAGCACAGACACCCTCGTTCCTCTTTTTCCTCACCCCAACCTCCCACTCGACTCTGACATCTGGCCAATCCCAAGATCTGTCTGAGCCCTCACTCATCACATCCCCTTTATCCGCTCCCCTTCATCTTTCCTCCCCCTCATATCATTTCTCTTATTCTTCAGAGTTTCTCTGGACTCTCCTCTGGTGTATTCGTGTTTGTGTTTTGTTGTACTGGTCCTGGCTGGACAGCTTGCTCCCTCTAGCAGTCTTGTCCCCCTGTGCTGGGGCGGTTCGGCTCCTTTGTTCGGTTAATTGCAATGAGTATAATGTACTAGTCTCTCGGAGGTCCACGAAAGACAATTAGACAATCCCAAGAATTTAATGAGACACCAGCAGCCCCAATCCCCCATCCTTTGCTTTGAGAAACACCCTGGTCTCCAAAGGCACTGACTGTGGTGGGGAGCCGGGAGGGGGTGGGGTGTGGGGGGGTGTTGATACAGGTTGCCTGGTTGTGCTTGTGTTTACTAGAAATCACTTAAGGAAAAGAAGACCAAGAGATGAAATAGCTCAAAAAGAAAATATTCTGTCACAGTTTAAATTTTTTATTTATTTGAAACATTTGCAGACTTCCGACAATGTGGGATGCTCATGTAAGGACACACTTCTGTTGGACAGGACCGATTTCCTGGGAATATCAGTGTAATTATTAAGAGTTATTATCCTGTTCACCCAGTGTAGGAACAGAGCACTTGACGGTGTCATCCCCTAAAGGAAGAGGGATGGCTGAGGAGCTTGGGTGATGGACAAAACCCTGGGTGGCCTTTTAAGGACTTCTCCCTGCTCTTTTTTTCACTTTTTTCTCTTTAATAATTCTCTCTTAGTGTTCGCTTTCTCTGTCTCTTTTTTCTTCTGCTTTACATTCAGTCATCAACTCTTAAGACCTCTCTGCGGATCATACCAAGATAAAGACCATCTTAAAACAGAAGAAATATCCATAAGTGATTTATTATATCTCTCTTCACCTCATGTTGAGATTAATTAATAATATCACGTTGCCTTTTTCAAGTGGCTATAATTCACAACCTTAAAACCTACACTTTCACCATGTCATGAAGGGAGGTCTTTTTTTCCTATGTTCCTCTGGTCCTCTTCTCTCTTCCATTCTTTCTCTCATTCTGTCATTCCCGTTCTTTTTTTCTCCATCCCCGGCTAATCACGGTGTTACAACAAAAGACGGGGCTCCATTATTGCATGTGTCTGTCCCAGAAGAAAGGAAATGAGAACGGGACAGAGGGTGGCCGTGGCCTGACACTGCACTATTAATCTTCCAGTAAAGCCTTGTCAGGCAGAAACGGACACAAATGGATCACTCCCATTAACTGGGAGAGTGTAGGTAAGGGCTTTAACAAGCGTTTACCAGAGTCCATTTTCTCACTAATGAAGAGGGGGAATACGCGGCCTCCCAGAAAAACCTGCAAGACTGCACTTGAAGGCTTGGGTGGAGGAGGAAGGGAGGGAAGAAGAACCGGAAGAGGTTGCAAGATGGCAATATGTGAGCATGGATTAAAACAATGTTCTCTGTGTCGACATTAACCATGGTGAGAGGTCAAGATCAAGGCCACCTTCATATTCACCATTGCCCCTCATAAAACAGGCCTTCTTTTGTTGTAGGAGAGAGAGATTCTGGTCTCGGAGACAGTAGAACCAAATGTTCTCATGAAAAGTTGAGAAGATTTTGGGTTCACCAGAATGACACAAAGCAAAGTGATTATAGAAATAGTTTTTGTGGAGAACTAAGGATTACAGTATCATATTTTTTTATTGTTTCACATGACAATAATGCAGCTCAGGTTTGATTTCTGACAATTTTTTTTGTCAGGCATCTAATTTTAAGGCAACACTAATGCAAAAACCATAGAAATTTTTTGTTTGTCTTTTCATTATAATAGAAGTCATATAAATAACCCAGCTCAGTGCTATTTTCAAGGTTAGCTTGATCAGTTTGGGTATTTTGTACTTGATCAAAAACAGTCCAGTGTTCTTAACAAACAATTGGAAAAATAGCTGTGGAGCAGATGCTTGTTTTAGTTAAGTGGACTTAATGGTTGACCATTCAAATTAGCCACACAGTGCTTACAAAACATAGATTTTGTCAGTTCTTTCTTATTCCAATGATGTTGCCCAATGAGGGGTATTTTTTAGTCGACTGTCAGTAGAACAGGACAGCTCAGTAACTACTTCATCTTTTAGACTCTCAAACATAGATATGACAGGGTCTCAAACTTTTAAAGTAGATGCTAGCCTTAGTATTGTTAAAGTTCACTTTTATTTTCAATTCACTCAAATTCTGCTGGATAAATCATTTAAAAATGGTGCAGACTTATGCAATACAGTGCAGTGAGAACATGGATCAAGCGCAATGTAAATTTTAATGCAAACACAAGTGTGTCCATGCCTCATAATGATGCATAACAAGACTTATTTTTCCTGATAAAATCACATTTGGAAAGTAACTAGATAAAGGTAGATTTTAAAGTGATTAGGATTATCAGGGCATTACTGTTAGAGGTGAATTCAGATCGTTTCTGGCTGACACTGATTTCCAGTTGTCTTTAACATATACTGATTTTCATTTCTACATGAATTAATTAATTAAGTCTGCAACTTTTATCTGCTTTTTGTTAGAACCATATTAAATGGAAATATATGTAGATGTATTTGTAGGATGAAAACAGGAAGAATTATCCTTTTGACTGCTGATCAGAGCTGATTAAGAGAAAATGCTGATCTGTAAAGAATTCACAGGTGTACTCTAGTCTTACTAACACTTCCATGTCATTGATCTCAACTTGGAAATGAACCTATTTTGACCAGTACTAACAAAAAAGGGCATACATTTGTTGCATTCTTTGACATCCTTGTCTTTGTAGAAAGGCATGGGCCAATACTGTAGGATTCGTGAATTTGCATTTATGTGCTATGTTTTAAACATGTGTCTGACAACCCGTCGAGCTGACAAAGTTCTTTCCACCCTGCCCTGAAACCTGCTGGCAGTGTGACACAGCTCTCGAGGGTGTCCCCTCCATCGCACCTAAACTCCCAGAAGGGTATGTGTGTGTGCTGTTTTGTATACATCTGTGTGTTTTCTATCTGGGAGTTATCAGAGTAGACCTTCTTGTTGAATTTTAATGCATTATGTCCCTTCTCCCTTGACACAAGTTGGATGGGCAAGTGATTTCTTTGAAAAGCTGCACGATAACAAGAGATGTGCTGGAAATACATCAAAGATCAAGCTGTGGGCCGCAGTGTAATTTATCACTGTCTGTCCATATGCTAAACAGTTTTAGTTTAAGTCAGGAAACAAGCGGTCAGATAATAAAAAAAAAAAAAAGAATTCTGAATTCCACTCGGACTAAAAACATGCAAATGTGTTTTTTGCTTTTGTGATTTTTATTTTTTTTTTTTTAGTTATTGTCTTTCTCTCTAAGGTAGCAGTGTGCTAAAATCTCTCAACAGATTAGATGTTCATCTTGTTTTTGTTAAGGCCTTGGTATCAGAAGGCTGTTGTTTTCCTCTGTGTCAAGTGTCTGGTAACAATCAGACCCGTTTCCTGACCGCAGCCACATCGGTGGAACTGGTGTCATTAAAGAGATAGCAGCTCACGCAGACCTGAGTGATATCAGAAACTGAGCAGAAAAGTCAGAGGAAGAGATGCACTGCCCAGCCCGTTTGTCTGTTATCAATGCCTTTGTCTTCCACCGGCTCCCAGGGAAAACTTTGAGACGAGGAAGACCTCACCTTCCTCCTCCCAGACGCCACTCCGCCCCGTCTTCCCATCGCACTCCGCACCAACATCCCCCTTTCACCCGCCCACCACCGCCCCCCGACACCCCAAACATTTTTAATTATATCTTCTACCAAGTAGTTCGGCTCAGTAACCAAGGAGCTGACATTGATGCATGTGCTGATAAATCCGCAAACACTGGAAACAAGATTAACAAAGATTTTGAGGAAAGGGTGACAGCTAATTTTGCGCAATGGTTTGGTGCCTTATTCAAGACTGATGTTTTTGATAGAGCAAGCCACGCCTGAGAATTCACGCATATACGCAGGGGAGGGGGCCTCAAGCATAGCAGTATAAGTTTGGTGGCATTTACTTTTTAAATAGTTTTTTTTTTTTTCAACATAAACATCAGTATACTTTGTCGCTTTGGTTGTTTCATTTTTTCATCATTGCCACAGAGCACCTTTGTTACTCATGCAGGAAAAAATAAACTGACTACAATATTATATCTCTTTAATAATTTAGATCATATTACAAAATAATTATAATAATAAACAAAATAATTCACTAACACATCAATAAATGGACTTAGCGTTTGCGGAGTCCAGGTTAATGTCGGTGTCCGTAATTTTAAAGAAGTCAGAAATTTGTGCATGCCTAAGAGTCGACTCAGGTGTTGGTTTCAGCATTTGTGTGTCTAATCATTGCTATCTAATCAGTGTATGTTACAGAGTTGGTGACATTCCACTCCAGGCCCAGAGCCCTGTCTCTAAACTGACTCTCAACCCACTGAGACACAGATTCATGGTCTACTGAGAGAGATATCTGTCCTCTTCATCACCCATACCAGCACACACACCGTAGAAAAGAGAATGAGATAACAATCATACTTCTACAACTGATTTCCTATTTTCTCAACGATAGAGCCACAACCCCACCTCCGTCTGTTCTCTTTCTTCTCTCTCCAGCCAATTTCAGCTCTATACAGTAGGAAAATCCTACAGATTTCTTTTGTTCTTGTCTCATGCCTCTTGTCCTTCTCTGTTTTCTTTATTTCTGCCTTTCCTTTCCCTTTTTCCCCCAACTGCGTGATGTCTTCCCCACTTATAATCCCCTTCCTTGTCTTCATCTGTAGGCAACTGATGGCTTCTTTCAGTTTTTTTTTCTTTGTCAATTTCTCCTATGTCCCTGTGTCTCTTTAGCTCTCTTTTTCATCTGCCACCCCCCCCCACACACACACGCACTTCCATCTGCTTTCGCTTTTGTTTCCCCGGCCCCTCTCCCGTCCCAACTTAAAAATGAGGAATGCGGTGTGACCCTGACCTCCATCGGCCCTGCGACCACCTCCGACCCCCCAGGTGACCCTTGGTCTCTGTTTTGACAGCTTGATTAATTACCCGGTGTTATGATTTATGAGAAAAGCTGTATGTAAAAATAATAGACAACAGGTGGTCTTGAAAAAAATTGGTAAATTTGAAAGAGCTTCTAGTGAGGCTTGAGGCGGCAGCGGGATTGAGGGTGGCTGCACGTGAGAAAATGTGTACATTTTCTATTGTTAATTGTTCTCAACCATTTTTGAAGACTACATCAGGTTAATAAGAAAATGTCTGGTGGTACATGCTTGGTTTCCTTAGTTGCCAAAGCGTGGATTCCACCACGTGTATGGTGAGAGGATGAAGGGGATTACAACATGCAGCTCCATGTGTGTGCTGTGAAGCATGAACCCAGCCATGTGGTAATGACACAATGGAAAATGTGCTTGAACACAGACTTACAAGCACACACACACACGCATACAGATATGCTATA
This sequence comes from Girardinus metallicus, assembly GCA_903067095.1. Lineage (NCBI taxonomy): Eukaryota > Metazoa > Chordata > Actinopteri > Cyprinodontiformes > Poeciliidae > Girardinus > Girardinus metallicus. The sequence continues at coordinate 20,716 of CAEGAE010074698.1, forward strand.
TGCTCTGCCACCTCTTCTCTGGGTTACATGCTGTGAAAATAAGAGTAAATGGCAGGACAGACCAGTCATAGTGTTTACCCTTCACACCTCAAACACAGCTTGTGATTGGCTGTAGCGACCTCCCCTGACTCACAGACCTGTGGTGCACCTCCACTTAGAGAGAGGTCAAACTTTCGGACAGTTGGAGCGTCCATGTGTTAGTGGTTCTGTGAGCAAATACGGGGGTTTTCTGGTTCTCCATTTTCTGACCAGGCACGTTTCCAAATAGAAATTAATCATTTATACATGATGTTGGAAGACTGTCTCACGCCTCTCATGAAATACCAAATTGTGCCACATAGCAGCAGCCAGTAACATCAGCAGCACCACCAGCTCCATCTCTGGTTGTCCTCGTTAGGTCACAATAACAGGGCAGAGGTGAAGCGACTTCTCTTTGACCTCTGGTCCAATGACATTGCAGGGATTCTATGATGTTTAGTAAGATTAATCTGTAGAACAGCTACAATGTTCTACAGATTGTAGCTGTAGAACATTGTAGCTGTCAGTAAAATGACTTTGATTGTATTATCTGTACCTACAGTTAATACAGTGGTTTGCAACTTCCTCATGTTTTGTCACTTTACAATCAAAGACTAATTTGACAGGACAGTTATTCCTCATTAATTTGGTAAAAAACCAGTCTCTCGTTCTATACTGTGCTTAATAGAGGGTCTGGACCCTCGACTATTGAGAAACGATCGGTTGCTGGGGATGTGAACACTGTTGAAGTTTAAAAAGACTGGATCTGTTTTTACCCACTCTCTAACGTTTGGCTTTGGTATATATAATGTGCCAGCTCGACAAAGCTCACTAGAAATGACTTGTGCTGTAAACAACTGTGTGGGGTTTAGAGCCACGTCATCTTTGCCGGACATAAAATATTTTATACATTCCTCTTCCTCCGACTTTAATTGCTCAATATTTAGAAGCATGACCAACACTGACTGAATTGCTTTATTCACTTCCTCCATTGCCATTGCCAAGCTATCAACATAAGACTTAAGTCATGATTCACAATCCCTCTTTATGTTTGCTGATTGTCCCAGTTAGAATTCAACTGGAGAAATCAAGATCAGTAGGAGAAATCCCAGATGGAGCACTGAAGGGAGTCGAAAATTGAACAAAATTGTGAGGAGCACGCAATGGATAGGCTAATTCCTCATGAATGAACTTCACAAGTTTTGAAAACAAAAATGCTTTTGTTGAAAGGAAGCCGTGAGACGTCCCTTTTGTCATTGTCCTTAAACCATGTTGGGGACAGAGCAAGCATGTGATAAAAAGTGGTCTTGTAAGATTAAATTAACTTCTTATCCTACATATACTCTGTGTGTTTTGCAGAAATCTAACATTGCACATTTAACATTGCACTCACTCCGAGGTGGAGTAACATGATGGTGGCTTCTATAGAGAGTCTGTACTTCAGCAAGAATTAGGAACCTGGCCAGATTTAATGGAAGATGGATAGCGCTAATGATGGGACAATACTGAAGGAAAAACTGCTGCACATGACTTGAGCAGGGGTTCACCTTCCAGCATGACAACAACCACCTGACTTACTACCAGTGCTACAGTGGAATGGTTATTATCAAAGTATATCCACATCTTAGAATTGTCCAGTCAAAGTCCAGACCTAAATCCAGTTGAGAATGTACAAACTGACTTGAAAATTTCTGTTCATCTCCATCCAGTCTGACTGAACATGAGATATGTTGAAAAGAAGAATAAACAAGTTTCCATCTCTAGACATTTAAAGCTTGTACAGAAACCCCCTTAAAGATCTGCAGCTGAAAGTGCAACAAAATGGGTTCCACGACGTATTGATTGATTAATTTACTTTGTGTTGGTCTATCACTTAAAATTGAAATAAAATGTAACAGCATTAAAGTTTGCTTTTACAATGACATAAAGTTAAACAAAAGTTGAAATCTTATGGATGTTTGCGAAGTGTATGTAAATGTTTTGGAAAAACCATCACAGTACGTAGTTGCACAGGTAAACTACCGTTGTTTTAGAGGACAGATGTCCTTCATAATTTCTCAAACTTCAAGTGTGTGTGTATCGTGTACACACACCCTTCTTATTTTTGCTTGTTTTGTGGACATGTCTTTCTTTATATGCACATATGTGCTTACATGTGTCTGCAGTTACTAAATGTGTCTTTCCATTGACCCCCTGCTGACTCAGTCTGCACATGTAGCCATGTACTTTGCACTCAACTTGCATGTGTGTATCAGCACAACAACTACCTGTCCAGATGGCAAAATAGAAACACTGGACAGCTGTCAAAGGAGGTGAGATTTCTTTGCTCTAGTTAAGTACTATGACATTCATTGTTGTTGTCATTGTAATCAATGTTTCATATGGATTCATTTTAGTCAAAAGTTTTTAAAAACAGCTTTCATTTTGTCAAAAAAGTTGCATCATATTCCTTTCTTTGTACATATAAATCTTTATCTTTCTTACCCCTGTTAATCAGTAATATATGCCTCTGAAAACAGGGATGCTCCAGGGCAACTTCTCCTCCTCCTGTCTACACTTATTTTGTAGCGTCTCCGCTCACCTCTTCTCCTGATTTATACATTAAATAGTTATGTGGGAGAATGGGGAGGCACCTATCATTCCATGATCTATATCTCTCTGTGCCTCCATTAAAAATACATGTGTATGCTTAGGGGAGACAATATAGAATATATAAATCAAAATGGTAATGGCAGCATTGTAAGCCTGCTGTATTTATTTCCCTGTAGCTTTCCCTCGGTGAACTGTGGACTCTTTTTACTGACTATTTCCTTTCCGATGGTTAACGCATTTGCTCCAACATTAAAATATTTAGGATAATAAATTCATTGGTTGTGATCCTTTATTTTTTTTCTTTCTTTTTAGTCTTTTTTAGCCTATTAACACATCCATGATCTTCCCTGTGAATTCAAACTCTCAACTGTCCTGTTGTAAATGGCATGCTTTGATGTAACTAAACAAGTTAAAAGTAGGAGGGAAAAGGGGAAAAGTTGACAAATGACTTGTGTAACATTTACTTGCACAATCGATAGCTCTGACAATTTCCACCTGGACGGTGATTAATGCTACATCCACTCCCTATCCAGGAGCCCGCACCCCCAACCCCTCACCTCCCTCTGTGTGTGTCGTGCTGGGCGCAGATGAAGCAGGCTTACGAACTCCGTGTTTTTCGGTGTGTGTGTGTGTGTGTGTGCGTGTGTGTGTGGGGGTGGGTGCGTGCATGCGCGTGTGTTTGTGTGTGTTCATTAAAGTAGCAGTGTCAGTCTGGAGATTCAGCCTCCAAACATCCATTGAGCATCAATAGTTGTACAAATACACTCAGCGTCAAGTGCGGGGAAATAACTGACTGGGCTTTTTTGGGCTTTTCACCGTGGTGCTTTCCATATGAGTGTTTTCCCGTCTCCACAGATGTGCTGAAAATAGTCAGGTCAAGAGTAGCGAAATAAAATCAGAGAATTAGAAAGTAAAACTGAGAAATAAATGTAAATATAGGCACAAAGAGAAGCAAAGGCACGAGAGATCAGATGGTGTATGACTCTTTTCACTTCCTCCACCCCACTGCTCCACTTTGAACCCATTTATAAATATTCAGCTCCACATATAAACACTGGCCAAATGAGCCCAGGCATCCGAGCCAAGGTTAAAAACTCTACTTCTCATTGCAGACTCAATGACTTGACTAGCTCCAAAGGTTAGTTTCTTATTATGACCCAAGCTGTTTATGCTCATTAAGATCAAGGGAAAACATAATAATTACTGCACAGTTATTTACTCAAGCCAAACTAGTGTAGGATTATTTTAGATCAAGCACACAACAAAAAAGTGTCTTTGATGTTGAAATGAAAAGATGAATTTAGAAAATGTAATCATATGTGCAGTCTTATTTCATGCCAGACAAATCAACAAAGAGGATGAACTGTTCAGAATAAAAAAGTGTAAGATAAACTCCAGTTTATTGTATGCCTGCGTTAACAAACGGGACTCCTTCCTAAAATATTTGTAAAATGTGTAAAAAGTCCTGAAATAAATACATAATTCATTGCAGTAACATAAGTGCATACTTACTGTATAATTTCCCAAACAAATTGCCTTTTTAACTTTAGTATATGTATTTCTTTCAGAGTAAAACCCTGTTAGCAAATTGGCTTTTTTTTTTACTTGAATGATCTGTGTTCATCATTGGCCTATTGTAACTCTAATTAGGTTTTTATGTTTATCTTTTTAGATTTACTGTAGCATCTGTTTTATATGTATGAACACAATATATTTTTTTATTGTTCCTATTGCTGATAAAATATTCAAACTGACTAATTATTGTGGTTATAATAATGTTACATGTAGCAGTTATTTTGTTTATTGGAATTTGTTTATTTGTTTTGATGTATACACTTGCATGAAATTATGAAACATACACCTCTTAGTTTAGTCAGTTGTATTTCTAAATGTCCAAATTAGCATTACATCAATAAGAATGTTGCATGATGCTTTAGTTTTCATACCATGAGACAGAGGGACAGAAGCTTTATACAGCAGACTGCGTGTGCTGCAACAAGTGGGGGAGGGGCATTATTGGAAAGGACATGGCTCTTTTTTCTGGCATCTCATTGGAAATACTTTAAATCCAATACTAATACACAACTACTTGAATTTGTTTTTTAAGAAGGCAAGTTTTTAAGACTGCAATATACAATTAGAACAGTTATCAGCATATGCCTATTACCATGGAGTTTTGTTTCTCTTTGCTACTTTTCACAATGCGGAATGCAAGAGAACATGACTTTCTATAAGGCTGGTATGTTTTGATCTTCATTTCTTAGGGGATAACTATAAAAAATATCTGGTAGCTTAACATTGTCACATTTACAGTCAGAGTAATAATACAGAGGTTTGAAAGTACTAAAACTGTGACATATTCGGCCATCTAAACATTCCTATTACACACAATAATGACGATAACAAGAAAGTAAAACAAAAAAAGGTTCACATTTTTTTTGTTTTACATTTTCTAAATTCATCTCCTGGAGAACTTTAAAGGTCTTACATGTTCAACTTACAAAATTTCCAAAACAGTAGTTTTAAGGCATTTTTTAAATCTTCATAGTGTTGCAAATGGTTGTGGAGAAAACTGGATGCGTACTTCTCTGAGTGTAGGTGAACCTCACACTGCGTAGTGTTGTCATTTTCATCTGTGATCTTGCTGTAAAATCACATTTAGATCCCGACTTCAAGTACTTGCATGGCCCTGTAGCTATAGCTAGTTATCAAGAGGATGATTGATTTTGGCTGACAGGCTGATGACAATTCTGTCTCATCTCCTCTCACATCACCTCTGAAATCCACACGTCTTTTTCATAACCCCCGTAGTACAGTAAGTTCGCTCCCACCTCTGTGTGCTCTCCGTCTAACAAAACTGTGTGTTTTGCGATTATGGGGGGTCTCGAACTGGTGCTGTGTGAAAATGAGAGAAGGGGGCACCGTGACTTAATCTGACAGTACTGTGCGAAGTGTGTGGTATCTCGGCCTCAGGGAGACAGGCATGAGGAAAAAAGAGAGGTAGAGAAAAGGAAGGGAATCCAGTTGGATAAAGGGGCCCTGCATGGAAAGTTAGCTCACACAGAGGCTGAGACAGACGAGGTCACACAGAGCAGGGTGGCCCTGACAGAGAGGGAAATAGAACAAGAGTGTGCGTTTGTGATTACTGTATTTACCTTCTCCCTCAGTTGCATTACATGTCTTTTATTAAGAGTCTGTGTTTTTGCTTAACAGTTGTAAACATTTAATATTTTTGTAATTTTCCTAAAGAAAATTATTTTTAATTCGCTTAGCATACAGTGCTCCCTAAAAATATTAACATCCCTAGTAAACCTGAGTTATAAGGCCTCAAAATAAATTATTCTGGTAGGTACTTCAAGATGCCACTCTTCTTTTTCACCTCCCTTACTTCTCTGCCCTGTGCACTCTGGGAATATAAAAGTCAGTACAATCTCATTCTTTCTGTTTTAGTTGTTTTAAACCTTTAAGTTATGGTTCTGACTGTAAATATTGGAAAGTTTAAGCCAGTAGCTATTTTGTTGTGCCTTTATCCTAACTACTGATGATCAACACACATCTGCCTCGTCTGTCTGGCATGTACTCTTGCTTTCCCTATTTTAAAAGTATTTTAGGAAAAGGGAGGTTCTTGGGGAAAAAAAATGAAGAGATCAATGATTTCAGGAAATTATTTCCTGAAATCATCATCCCTACATCTCGTAGAGCCCTTATTTTCCAGGATCTGTTGAAATCCAACTTCAAACACAAAATCATCTCAGTGAGGTTCAGGTTAGGGAATCACCTGAACCCAAGAGCAATGCAAAAGGCTGGTGGATAATATAGCACCAGTCTAAGTTAAAACATTTGTGTTTTTTTCAAAAGTAAAGATTATCTTCTTTTTTGTATTTTTTGAATTCTTAAAACACTGCATTTTTATTATTTTGAGCTTTTAATATGTTGGTACATGGTTGAATACACTCTGTTGTGATTACTTTATGAAATAAACCACCCAAATGCATACTTAAAAATAACAAAATTAGAGAAACAAAACATTTGATTAGGTGGTCCATTAATTTTCTCTGTACCCATTTGATTGGTGACCCGATTAAGATGTGAACAATTCCTAAAAGTGAATAGTTGTTTTACTACTGTGCTATAGGAATAATATTTGTAGATATTTGAACCTCCTTTACCACCCTTTGGTTCCTCATCCATTCTAATTTCCTCAACACAGATCTTCCTTACTTGAATACCATGTTCTCTTGTCTTTCCCATTATGTCACATGGCTCTCAGAAATTGATCTGTCCTACATTATCTTTGTACCGGTAGAGATAAGAAATTTGTGAATTATGAATAAAACTTAATTGATAGTCTGAATAACTTCAACCTGTGAAGATTTAAATGAATAAAATGTTTTGGTTATATTTATTTTATAGAAAATATTACTTTTTTGCTTATTATTTCTTTCTGCGTATATGTTTAGCAAACTGGCAGCATCATATTATTGAGACAAAGGAGCAGAGTAACAGGAAATGTCTCTTTGGTTATCTCGTCACCTGATAAGAAAACATGAAAACATGGGAGCTAGTTTCTAGTCCTAATTTATTGAGCAACTATTCTTAAAATATAAATGCATGAAAACACATTTATAAATGTTTTTTGATAGAAGTACAAAAGGTGAAAAAAAGAACATCCATGTTCTTCTTTTATTCAGCAGGCAACAGTGACATAACACATACAACCTCCAATTCACCTAACCATACCATCCACTTTCCTCACTCCATGCACCCGTGACCGCTATCAGCCATGCTTTGTACCTGTCAAGTGATGTCCTTTTCCTTGTGCCCGGATCCCTGCTTCACTACATGAGAGTTCTCACATCAAAGCGTCCTGGAGCTCCACGCACACAGATGAAACACCCTCTCAGTGTAGCCGGCTCTGTCCCCCGCTCCGGCACATTAGACACATTTCACTTCATTACAACACGACTGGAAAAATAGAGGTGCTGCTGTCTTAAAGGGACATCTTATTTACCTTCACTTGTACTTGTGTGCTTACCAAGATGTGGGTACCCAAAGGTGCACAAACACACATCTTAACAAAATAAAAGACGAGAAGAGACAGCGTGGCTGTTTTAAATTGTAGCTGATATTGCAATCACAAACAGGATATTTAACACTAACGTTTTATGTCTGTCAGTTAATTTGAAAAAAATCAAATGAAATGTGGCACTTTTATTAGATTAACTCCAATTTCATATTTTTTTCTTTTACATTTTTTTTATAGAAGGAGATGACCAGTGACGGGTTTCATAATTTGACGAGACAAGCCCCGGTTTCCGTAGCAGCAGCGTTCTTTGTTGTGCCATCTAAGTGTGGGGACAGGCCGACAAAAGAGAGCTAAGGAGCGTCCAGAGCACGGTGGCGAGGGTCGGGTTGTTCCCCCCTCAGAGGGGGCCGGGGTGACCCTCTTGACCGCTGGCCCCAGGGCAGAGACTCAGTATGGTAGTGGCACAGGGGCACCCATAGGGCATGGGAAGGGACTTAGCCTGCACACTACAGCAGAAAGACAAGATTGACCTACAGCTAGAGGATTGTGCGTGTCTATTTTATCTAAGACAGTGTGTATAAGGGACAAAAGAGGTGTTAGCAAAGCTAGCAATGTGTGAGAGAGATTTTGACATGTCAAAAAAAAAAAAGCATGTTGACCCAAAGATGGCTATGGGCATCTGTGTGGGATCCACACTTTGACAGCACATCACAAAACAAAAGATCAGATTTTTGTTTGTGTGTGTGGAAGGTGGTAGGGGGTTCGGTGGGGGGAGGGGGGCGGTTAACAGTGAGACAGAGCCACAAAGACAGAAAGACCAAACTAAAGATGGTTGTACGACAGACCTATTTCTCGGAAGAAGCAAATGTGCAGATTAAGATATTGGACAAAGGCTTTGTGGAAAAATTTTAAAAAAGAATAAGAAAAAAGATATTTTAGCTTTTTTTATGCTCAATAAAATTGCCCTAGTCTGTTATAAGTTTTCACAGACAAAAACAGGCAAGTTCCAGAATTATTGATTCAAAGAATAGAAGTAGAAAGTGAGTGGACACAGACATCTGGAATTTCCTGATTCCAACGCCGTCCGCCCAGTGTTCAAATGAATGATGGCTTCCGACACATAGATGAACCTGACAGCCCTGCTCCTCCATATAAGGCACTCTAATGCTGCTGGTCTTCTTTACAGCAATCTTCTCATGGGTGACTGGCCAGCTGAAAGGGTTAGCACTGTTAGGTTTATTATGTGTATTTGTGTCTCTAAAGGAAGGGCTATAGGCCATAACCTGAAGACTAGCTAATGACTGGAAGCCGAGGTCCTGATGTTGGTTTAGTTTGCTTAAGGATAGAGAAAGTTAAGGGTCAGAGTAAGACTAAACATGTTTAAGGGACACAGGGTTCATGTCAGAACACGAGGATCGTTGATCTAAACCATTAACTTCTGCCCTTTGCAAACCAGGATGAAGGTAAAGGAAAACTACTTACTGAGAACCTATGACATACGACTCACCCCATAAAACATCTCTGTTCTATTTAACAAAGATTGGGTGATTTATATTTTTACTTATTTTGTATATGAATTTTGCCATCATTTCACAAGATGTTGATTTTTTTTTTTCTTATTTGTTTTCTCAATGATGCAGTGCATACAAACAATTGTGTTGGTATCTCTTAGAAAGCGCTACTTTAGTGTCTACAGATTAAAAGCTTTAAACTGGCTTAGCTGGTTTTGTCAGTTATTTTATCAGACCACCACCAGTGGGCAGTGGCACAAAGCTATTGTGTACAGGCTGTATCTCTTCTCTCTCATTATCTTTGCTTTATTAATTTATCTATAACTTAATTTCTGTCCCCATTTTTAAATTCTTCACTCTTCCCATCATCTTCCAGTACTTTTTCATCTAACTATGTTGGAATGTGGGCTTATGTCTTCAAACTTCAGTAGTAGAGTGTATATATCTCTGTGAAGTTGGATTTAACTTGGTCTAATACATCCTGTTCACTGCTGCTATGCAAGCACTATAATTATTATACATGTAAGTTTTAAGGTTAGTCTAAAAGCATTTGGATGAATAAATACCATAATCTGTTAAAATATCTTCATACTTTAAAACTATTGCAAAAGGGTCAAATTATGCAGTATAAAATCACAAACTTTACTAAAAAAACAAATTTCTTTTTCTAAATTGGGTCATTATCTGAATTCAGTACATTTTGTGTCCCACAGGTTTATCTCAAAGATTTTCATATAATGCAAATAATTTTTTGAGAAAATCAAGAAATGGAAATATCAATGTGTTTTGGTAATGTAACATGCAAATATATTTTAAAAATTATGTTTTGAAAAATTTGATGGGTTATTGAAGTGTAGAAGTCAGCCAAATGAGCTTGTCCCAACTGACCAATGTTAATTTTTCAATGAGTCTAAAACAAATAAAAATAGCCAGTAACTGCAAGTTATTTGTACGATTTTAAACATTTTTTGGTATACTTTAAACTAAATAAAAGAAATATGAGAAAAATACATTAATTATTTATAAAATCGCACTTTTTAATCATGTCCCTTCAGTTTTGTTCAACCCCGTAGCAGCATACCAACCCCTCCTTTTTATAAATAATGGTTCTGTCCAATTTCCTGTGCACCCTGGAAGTGACATCACATAAGTCTTTTCCCGCTCACACTGTAAAGAGATTCAAGTATAGTTTCTTGCCTATATTTGATTATTTTTTTTATCCAAATATCGTCATCGTCAACACCTTTCAACACTGTTATCATTTTTTTTTATAATAGCAAATATTAGACTAATATTTGTTGGGCTAAATGCAAAGTTTAAAGGATGATTTAAAAACATAAAAAGGCCTGATTTAATTTCTATTTTTAAGTGTATTTTCATTATTTATGAGAAACGCTTTTACATCAAGTTGCCATATTCTACTTATCAGTCTAATTATTATGATTCAGAATACAATAAAATATACTTACAATTAGTTATTTTAATCAACGGACAGGTGATCTCAAAGGAACTGGAAGAATTAGTTTAATTATGCTATGGAGTTATACACATAGAGGAATGAAATTTGTCCCGTTACGGGGTTGAATTTAAAGCAACCTAAGTAACAAAGACATTCGTAATAATGTTTGGGATTTCATGCATAAGGTGGGGAGACATATTTTCTTGGAGGTGCAAAGAGTCCTTCAATAGATGCAGCGTTCAAAAACACAATTTTTTGTGGTATGCTTTTTAGTATCCTGAGACCCCAAAATGCACCAAATTCATAGAATAACCCAATTACAATGTTTTATAATTTGTAAGTAGAAACATTGTGCTTTTGTTTTCAATGAAAATTGTTATATTTTAAAGGTAATTTAATAGATGTTAACCTTTATCGTTACAAACATCTATCAAAAAAGGAATTTTCGGACTGACAGGAAGTGAGAACAGGACAAATTTCTTCAATATTAATAAGTGAGAACGTGTCATTTTGCCGTTTGAGCCATTTTGCCATTGTCAACACACGGCAGGTGCAAAGGGACAGGGTGTGTGGCAGGTTTGATGTCAGTCGGCACAGGAGGGACACACACACATGCTGCGTCGACGGAAGACAAGCACATTGTGTTAACACTTATTAAGGAAGAGGAGACGTGCTGCCATAAGACGACGCTGTGTCCGTTGGAGATTTGCAAAGGAAACTGAAATGTATCTCCTATAGGTCTTCTATTTGTTGCTTGTTCCTTACTTAATCCTAGTGTATGTTTAATGTGAAATGCCTGTGTTGAAATGATTTTAGCAGACAGCCATCATTATTGAATTTTCTGGTGTGTTTGCGTGGATATGTGTATTTACACTAGGGCTTGTGTGTAAAAAGGACAGTCAAAGTGAAACAGGATTCCATCCATTTCCTCCTTTTAACAAAGGACTTGGGATAATAAACAGAGTTAATTAAAACAGGTTCAAAGTTGAAAAAGTCATTTGGCTTCAGTAGAACGACCGTTTTTAGTCCCTCCATACACTTTTTCTTAATTTCCTGAAAAATGCTTTTATATTCTTTCCCTAATTTCTCTCTGTGTGGATATTATCATCCAACACTCTTTTCTTTTGTTTATTTTAAAGGGTTGTTGTTAAATGATCAGAAATGCCAAATAATAAAATTTTAAGCTATGCACAAAGAAACACAAGCAGCTACAGAAAGATATGTTCTTCGCAAACTCTCACTGTGTGACGGTAGTATTGATTGGGTTTGATATTAAGTGACACATGGCCTTTGGAAGTCACTAAATGCTACTCACTGACTGAAGCTACCACTGCTGAATTCCAATATCCCAGTTACTTCTCAAGCTTCTCCCTGCAGTGGCACACTCTTCTTTATCTCATTCACTGCCCTTTCTTTCAGCCTTGATTCACATCTTTCCCCACAGTTATCCAAGAAGCGGTGCCTTTAAAGTGTTGTAATGATATTTGCTCACAAATGGCCAGTGCTGAGCTCTTTATTAAACACAAAGACCATGAATCATAGATAAGCTGTGGATTAGCTTTAAAGAGCTTACAGCTATTATATATTTTTTTTTATTTATAATTTTATTATTTTTTTAAACTGAAATTATGACCAAAGTTTGTTCATCTTTCTTTTTAAAGGCATTTGACAAAGGAGGGCAAAGCAACTAGCCAAATGTCAAGCTTTCAGTTGGTGCCTAATAGTTTCTGATCTGACTCGCATATCTATGAAAAAGTGTGAATAGTTAAACAGAGTATATAGATATTATGTATAAACATTTTCAGTACCTATTTTTTTTTATATAATTTTCCCTCATGAAACATTTTGTTGGTAAAAATGTTAGCAAAACAAATGTATGTCGAGGTGTTCAATTTTCAGTACTATAAAACTCTGACTTACTGATACAAATTTTAATGTGTGTAAAAGAGTTTTAATCTTATAAGAAAATAGACTAAATTAATCTGACTATATATTTTAAGTTGCCTCTGGTGTCTTTTATTATCAAATAGCTCAGCAGGTATTGCTAAAGAAACATTCTCCATGCAATCCTAACTCTTGTTTGTAGATGTCCTGGAGGATACAACACTTCAAAATCCAGCAATTCATGATAGACAGAGGTTTCAAATGCTAAATAATAACTGTATTATATGAGGCTTCTTGTTAGCTGAAAGTATCACTTCCCCTTTCTATCTGACAGCTCACAAAAAAAACAATGTGTTTACATGTCTAGAATATTGGTCCCTCTTAAATAGAATTTTACATGAGTTTGCTCTCTCCAACTTCATTTCTTTCAGTAATGGCCACAATTAAGAGTGTTTTTATTAATGCAACCGGGTTGCTCCATAGTTGTGGTTTGTTCACTGGTTAGAACGACTGGATTTTGTGTTGATTTCAAAATCGGGCCACTATTAGATGTTTTTCGGTGCATTTCAAGTAAACTCGATAGTGAAAGTCTTAATCAGTTAAAGTAACTGATTTCTGCTCTTACACACAACTTTGTGCTGGATATATTTTAGGAGGACTACGGTGTGATGGTGCTCAACCCCAACGAGAACTACTTGGAGGTGGAGAAGCCAGCAAAGGACCCCCCCATTAACTCTCCTGCCGAACCCTCGGATGAACCTGCCGAAAAGAGGGAACGCAAAGATGAACAGGAGAGCAAAAAGAAGAGGGAATTTTATGAGAAATATCGCAACCCACAGAAAGAGACCGAGACCGAGCGCATCCCTATACGGGTAAGTAGGAGCGATTAAACCATATTCATGCTGACAAAGATGGGAGGAAGGAAATTTTGGACTGGAAGCAGAGGAGAGAGTGGTAGATGTTTGTCAAAATCATGCACGATGGGGGATTTAGACAGACAGACTGTTCCAGGGTTGTAGACGGAAGTAGAGAACTACATAAGAAAATGGGGAAGAGGAAATTGGACAAATTTTGATAACAGAAAAGTGGTAAAAACGTGCGGATGACGACTGAGCTTGCTGAAGTAGCAAGGCAAGGATTTGTTAGGTGACTAGGGATGAAGGGAGGATGGAAAGCAGAGGGAGAAAGAGAGGCTCTTGTGTGGTCAGCCTGTGTGTGAAGAGGTTGGCTGTGCTCCAGTCGCCTCTCAGTGAGCAAGTGTTAACCACATGGCTACCTCCCTCTCTCCCTCTTCCCCTCCTTTTTTTCTCCTTCAGATGAAGGGCTGGTCAGTGAATCTCTGGCCCAACACTCTTGTTGACCACTGGGATTTTTATCTTCGAAATACACACTCTGCAAATACACTGTAACACTCTTATCAGCTACACTCTAACCATGGGCACACACACACCCACACACACATGGCTTAAAGCACCTAGCTCAGCCAGTTTACCTTGTGGTCAAACAAAGGAAATGACTCATAAATCTAGATTCTTTGTCAAAATAAATGTGATGAACAGAAAAAGCAAGGTTACCCCCTTCAAAAACATCCTGTGTTACATCCCATTCTTTTAAGTAAATGTTTAAAACATTTCCACATCCAGTCCTTTTCACAAGAAGCGTGAACTATATTTACCTAACTTTGCTTCATGGCCGTGAAGGTGGTGAAATTCATTAGAGTAATGAATTTCAGAAAATGTATACGATGATGGTTAGTGTATGCTTGCATGTGTGTGAAAAGTGTCACTCTTTTTGACAGGAGTTACGGTTGCTGTGGGACTAACAGGCAATGTGTGAGCTGTCAGTGCACACTTCTACTTTCTCACCCCTCCGTCAGTACCTTTATGCACACTTTAATAAGGCATAATTAGCTTCAGTGGTGTCTTATTCCATCACACCTCTTTACATGTTTCTTACATGAGGAATTAGCTTCACACTATCTGACATTAGGTTTGTGACATACGATCATTATGTTACACAACCCTGGATTTACTATCCTCTGTAGTGTCTTTCTCACTTTTGCCTCATGTTTTAGTTGTAGGACTAAAGCGATACAGCAAAAATGACAACATTATTCTTTGTTTGAAATTTTCTTAGTTTTGGTCAAAAGATTGTTTTGACAGCTGATGCAGACTTTACTTAATTTGCCCTTACAAATCATGGGAGAGAGCACACATTTCATTAACTTTCACTAAATTTAGCTGAGTTTCTAGCTGCAGATGTTATGCACTAATTGAGCTAACTAAAGTTAAGTCTATTGCAACTCCTGCCTGATGTGGCAAGCATTAGTTCTTCGTAAAATTGTTTGGATATTTATTCAATATATCAGTCCCAAATATTTATTTAATGACTCCGTCAGAATAAATGTGTATCTCCCCAGTGCTGCATAGCCATCTTTATATTCTTTGTGGGGTATATTTTTCAGTCTATTCATTTTTCTTTATTTGCTCTAACATTTTCTTGGCTATGACATCACAGCATATAAGTCAAAATATTGGGTTCTAGTGTGTATTAACCCAGTGTTTTTCAGTCCTGGTCCTCAAGGCACACTGCCCTGCATAATTTAGATGTTTCCCTGCTTCAACACACCCCATTCAGATGATTGGAGTTCAGCAGAAGCCTGTTAATCAGCCATCAATTGAAATCATGTGTGCTGAAACCTAGAAATGCCTAAACCATGCAGGGCAGTTTGCCTTGAGGACCAGGGTTGAAAAACACTGTATTAACCCACAGGATTCCTTACATAGTCCCCTGAAATAAGAGCATCTTTGCAGTGTCTGGTTAAACTGTGTTTTTCTCGAGAATATACCCACATCAGGGGGGAATGTCTGTTTACTCTGCCTTTATCAAGAGGGATTTTCCGAAAGACTTTGTCTGATTGAGGCGTCAGTTCCTGCTCTCTACTAAAATGAGGTAAACAGCAAAGCAGGAAGCTCCAAATAACACAAAAATGACAGCAAAGCTTGTCAGACATGAATTTTGTGTGTTAATAATGACGTCCTGACCATTGGTGTGATAGTAGCATTAAGCCTTTTGCTTTCTGTTAGCAGTGTATGCTAACTTTTAGCGGCCTCCTTGAGAATATAATTGTACTGTATGTTTTGGATATAATTATTTGGGTTTGTTTTTGCCATTGTTGTCTTGGGGAACACATATTCCAAATGCATTCAGTGGGGATCTTAATGTTTCTGTTAGCTAACTCCTTAATTATGTTGAGGTTTTGTTTACTTTAATCATATTGCGGTAGCATTAATCTTTTGTAGGTATTTGACATGCATGGACATATAGTTAAACTCCCTCCATGTTATAGGTAGCTGGTTTGGATGGAGAGGGAGTAAATACAGTAATAACACCATCGTGATGCATTAATTTTACTGCGTGGTTCTGCAGGCTCATTGTCTCTCTCTTGCTCTCAGTCAGACTGGATTTTGTGGACTTGTTTATGTTTTTTTGTCCTTATAGCTAAAAAAAGTTAAATACAACAAAAATGTTCACTTAACTTTTGATGCATTTGACAGAATACGCTAAATAGTGGTATCAGGACTTGCGCTAAAGACTGATGAGTGAGCATGCCTGCTTTTTATTGTAACCACTTGAGTTTTGATCTTTGAACCAAATGTGTGAACGATAGTGGTGAGAATGACCTTGTCTTTTTTTCACTACGCCTCCTCTTTCACTGTTTTACTGTTCTTCCTGCCACTGCCTTTGAGTAAGCTGCCACATCCTTACATATACTCACATTGAGTACAAATGTGCACACACACATGCTCTGCGCTTGTATTTCTGCTTCAGTTTGCTTAGTCTGTGTGACTGGGGGATTAAATCAAACTTCTTCAGGATGTCTGTTTTCATCTTTTTTTTTTTAAACTGTGCCTCACCAAGACTTACTCCGTCACCATCCTTTTTCATTCGCCAAACATCAGATTTCAACTCCTGTTGAGCTGCTGGACCACCTGCCCAATGCCATTCCAAAGCATGCATGTGTATAAACCTGAAGACACTGTACCTGTAGCCCTCATAATATAGTTATATATAATCCAGTACAAAAATGCAGAGGGTTTTAACTTTTTTGCCTAATTTTCCAGGACCTCCTGAAAAATGTGTATTTCTACCAACGAACAAAGATCGGTGCTCTTGCACACACAAACGCACAGCAACCCACTGATAGAGTTGAGTTGATTAATACGCTTCCTTACACACATTAATAAGCTCTTAACCGCTTTTAGGATTCTTACTTTTTAGCCCGGGGTTCATAGTGTGCAACCTCTCAACCTCATCTAATCGCTCGCCTCTCTTCTCTTCTCCTCCAGATCCCCACAGCACCGGCCCATGTTTAGAGGGATAATAGCGAAAGAGGAGGAGAAAGAGGGAGGCATGAAGGGATAGAAAGTCTGATCAGGAGGGATGCTGATGAGGATAGTGAGGAGTAATGTGGTGTGGTGGGGGTGGGAGCACTGTCTTAGCACTTAGCTATACAGAAGTTTGGGAGTTCACTTTACTCTGAATTTTAGCAGTAATCCAGTTAGCTATTTTCTGTCAGCCAAGCGGAGGAATGGCAGGAACAAAAGGCACATTCATGAGCTTAAGAAGCTTCCAAAGAGTTCACCCAAGGCTGGCTGGCTGGGATTAGGCCAGCAGGCCCAGAAAAGAAGAAGGGGGGGAAAGGCGAGCAAAGAGGACCAAAAAAAAAAAACAAAACAGAGCATCGCCCTGCTTTCAGCGCCACTTAGTTTTGTAAATGATTGTAATAATTTTCTCTTTTTACTAAAAAATTGTCTTTCTTTCACTGTGCTAATTATCCAAAAGCTCGCAGACAAATTAGAAAAAAAAAAAAAAAAAAAACACTCTTCTGATCTGAAGGAGCTGCTTGACATTTTTTGCTATGTTTCTTTTAATTCCACCTATATTCACTGTTATTGCATCACCAAAATTAAAGTGGTACTCAGAAGATGCTTTTTTTATATCAGCTAATAGAAAGACAAATACAAAAGACAAAAGCAGTATTGTCCTAATAAGCTATTTCGGAAGCAAAATCTAATAATGACATCACACCCACTTTTCTTACCCAGTGTAAATCTTGATACGTAATGCATTCAAACATTGTTGGAACATTTTCCCAAATAGTAGTATTACATATATTTATGTGTGAGAAGGATTTAGTGCAAATATTACCATATCTATCAGCACATTTTATAAACATAACAGCCATATTGGAATTTGAGGTTATGTTCTCCCCCCTTTGAATTCTGACTTTAGGGGCCTTCCTTTTGATTTTTTCACAATGGAACTTGGATATTTTTCCTTTAAACATAAAACAAGATTGTTGTTTTTCTGTTTGTTTTGTTTAGTTTTTTTTTGTTTAGTTTTTTTTTTTTGTCTGTGTTTTTCATGAAAACACAAACTGCAAACAGACCAAATCCATTTGTGGTAGTCTTTGTAACGTCTTGAAAGTGAAGGAACACTTGAAAAAATATTTAGTGAGGTGGTTCTTGTTCCAGAGTTAATGAACCACATATTTTTATTTGGTTTCTTTGTACGTCAGCTGAGGCTGTTTTTTTTTTCTGTTTTGTTTTGTTTTAATTAGAGCCATACCTTTTTTTAGAACTTTGTCTTTATTTCAGATGCATGCAAAATCAGACCCTTGTTGGCCACTTTTTTCTTGATTGCAACTGTAGCCTAACCAGCATGTATATTTTTTCACAGTAGCTTGAAGGTTTCCTAAGATTTGTTGCTTCAATTATTTAGTGCAGGCGAAACCTTTGAATCCCAGCTGTGTTTGTCCAGTGAGGCCCTTCCACTCTGTTAAGCACATAGTGTTTCTGTTCCATTGTTCAGAACTTTATACAAATTGTCTTGCAGATTCAATAAAAAACATTTTGGTACATTGACATACTTAACAAAGCATACGTCAGAAAACAAGTACACAAACATTTGCATTGATGATTCTACACTATGTCGCTGTACCAGGTTTTACCAGACAAAAAGTCTCAAGTCAGACTTGAGAATTTAGTCCTCAGAAACGGACTAAATTCTTTGACAACTCGAATCAATTAAATGTCCTTCTTACATCTTAAAGGCCAAAATCCAAGCAGAGGTGTCTGTTTTAAGAGTATTTAGATAAGTCATCTGAAAGTCTAAAAGAGGAATAGTTTTAGTTGGATTTTGGTCTTGTTTTTCTGTGAGAGCATATTCTGCACATGTGTCTTCTGTAGCACAGAACATCTGTTCATGCACACATTTGTGTGCAGCTGTGTGTTTGACCAAGGCAGAACCTGCATTGCCGGTCTCAGATCCCTGCTCCCAATCTTCCAGTCAGGTCAACCATCAAACACTTCCATCCTGCCCTCCCTCGCACCTCCTCACCCACCAAGCTCCGTGCCCTCTCAGTCTCCCACTCTCTCTCTTGCTTTTCCCCTCACTTTCCCTTTCTGTGCACACAAGCCTGCTGTAAATACAGCCTGGTCCAAATAAAGACATACAGACACACACCCAGGTACACGCATATGCACACAGCCCTAGGGGTCATCCTGGAACAAACACAGCCTTGTCTGCCTGCCCACTCTCCTTTGCCTTATGTCAATTAATGACTCGCAGTAATTTCACCTGACAATCGGGGCGTTGCGAGAGGCTAGCTGAGATGTCACGGCGATGACCTCGCTGGCCCGCAGACACTCTTTTCTAATAAAGAATCTCACAAACCCACAGCAACTTCCTTTGTACTTTGTTAATGAGTTATTGATTTGAAACAATGCCCTGGCAAATATTGTCAGAGCAGAGTGACCCTACCAAGGTCATGCTATTTTATTGTGTACAGTCCGCACATGCTTATCTGCACGTGGGATAGCATACACACTGTAGTTTTGCTTCTCTTTCTTTATCGTTCTTTCTCCATGTCATTTACTCACCCTCCTCACGCTGTATATTCCCTCATTGCAATGTCAAATAACACACCTTCTCATGGATTTCATCCTCTCTGTCACACACACACACTCACACATACCTAGTTTCCTGCTTCTTGTTAGGCTTACACACATTTTTCACCTCATTCTTCCTTTTCTCTGTCTCTTTCTCACATCATTATATTCCCAATCCTCCATAGGTGCTATACCTGCTAATTACCCACAATGCCACAGTCATTATTTTCCCATCTCTGCCGCTAATTTGCTCCATACCTTCCTTCCCCCAGCTCAAGCGGACCCATCAGCTCTCAGACAGCTTCCAGCTCATCTGAGGTTTCCATCTGCTTTTAAGGAGAGGAAAGAATGAAACAAATATGAAAAGGGAAGGAAAAAGAGGGATAGACAGGGATGGCAAAAGACTACATGTCCCAGGCATTGATTGGATTGCAATTGCAAACAGGTGTCCTACAGGACCACTTTTAATTGTACACGAAGAAACAACCAAGCCATTGTGCACAAACAAACAGAAACTAACTTGTCCTAATAACCTATTAGCTAATACCAAACATGTAATTAGCTACATTGCTTATTTAATATCTAATCATTAGGCCAAATGAAAACAATCTTGTTCTGTGCTGAGCTCGACATATTAAAGAATGTAATGACTAGGGCTGTGAATCGCTTAACTCAGTGTGTGGCCTGAGCACAATACAGGAAGGAGAGATTGAAAGATTCAGTGACTAGCAGAACTGTTCATGTCCATAGAAGAGACTTAGAGACTTACACATTTTGTACATTGCATATATATATATATATATATATAGATATATAATTTGTGCTGCTTTGTTGTGAGCCTTTGTCATGAAGTTGTCAGTAAACCCTGAACTTCAATGGAATTAAACCATGCCTAAATACACAATGGAGAGATTATTTTTCTCTTCTAGCTGGGGAATGCCTTGGGAATCTCCCAGAGTAGCCAGCCCAAGTGGCTGGAGAGAAGGAAGTTTGGGC
The DNA here is from genome assembly GCA_903067095.1 of Girardinus metallicus. Taxonomy (NCBI): domain Eukaryota; kingdom Metazoa; phylum Chordata; class Actinopteri; order Cyprinodontiformes; family Poeciliidae; genus Girardinus; species Girardinus metallicus. The sequence goes on from CAEGAE010074698.1 coordinate 41,155, forward strand.
CTCTCTGTTTAGGCTGCTATCCCCGCAAGCTGACCTTGAATAGTAATACAGTGGGGGAAAAGTATTTAGTCAGTCACCAGTTGTGGCTGACAAAAGATAAGAGAAGCCTGTAATTGACATCATAAGTAGACATCAACTATGAGAGACAAAATGAGAAAAAAAAATTCAGAAAATCACATTGTCTGACTTTTAAAGAATTTATTTGAAAATAAGGGTGGAAAATAAGTATTTGGTCACCGACAAACGAGCAAGATTTCTGGCTGTCACAGACCTGTAACTTCTTACTTAAGAGGCTCCTCTGTCCTCCACTCATTACCTGTATCAATGGCACCTATTTGAACTCGTTAACAGTATAAAAGACACCTGCCCACAACCTCAAACAGTCACACTCCAAGTTCCACTATGGTGAAGACCAAAGAGTGTCGAAGGACCAGAAACAGAATTGTAGAGCTGCACCAGGCTGGGAAGACTGAATCCACAATAGGCAAGCAGCTTGGAGTGAAGAAATCTACTGTGGGAGCGATAATCAGAAAATGGAAGACCTACAAGACCACTGCTAATCTCCCTCCATCAGGGGCTCCACCAAGATCTCAGCC
>CAEGAE010074703.1:0-32648 GCA_903067095.1 Girardinus metallicus
TCGCTGCCGTCATTTTAAGATGCTTATTGGTCCCGGAAAAAGACAAAAACCCGAACATTATCATGACTCAGTAAAATCCTCCCAGCAGAACCTGAAAACTGGACGTTATGCTGCTAACACTTAGCTTTGGTCAACAACTCAGGCGGAAGTGAGAGAGTAAATAAAGTCCCGGCCGAAACACGGTGCCCTAAATAATAACACATAATATAACGAGGCTTCGAGGCAGATCAGTTTTCCTCGTTTCAGCCCTAGTATAAACCTTTCATATCAGTCGATACTGATAATTACTTATTAGTTTTTTTTTGTTTGTTTGTTTGTTTTAAATATCTGAAATACTGCGAAACTGGTGATGCAACCTTTGCTGTTTTATCCACATTCTTCTCTTGAGGTGTTGGACTCATTTTCTCCTTTAACTCAACGTCGCTGTTTTTATTTATTTTTTTTTTTTTAAGCAGTTATGAGGCATGGCAGCGAAACCTTAAACTGCTGCTGTGCCAGTTACTCAGCAGGTTGTTGCTAGGCAACCAAAGAGCGAGTGAGTCAGTTGATTCCACCAACTTTGCTTAGCTGGCTGTGAGAGGTTGAGCAGCTAAAGCATTTCCTCTGACTACATCCCCCAGAATGCAGTGCGGTTCTGGATTGGGATTCAGTGAAATTATTGAACATTCTATATTCTACGGGTTTTCTATTGATATTGATCATAATTGATATTGTTATTGATTTGTTGTCCTGCCCCATATTAGACCTTTGATCAGGAGATCCATTTTTTTCCAGTATAAAACAAGTTTTTCTATGTATTTTAAGTAGATATACTCCAACAACATATGAAATAAGTACTAATAAGTAGAGGGAGTAAACCATGTTGAACCAGTTAATTAACCTTTAGCTGTTTCTACTCTTCATCTGAACAGGGACCCCGTGGAAATCCCGGTGATGTCGGTCCGAGGGGAATTCAGGGAGCACCAGTGAGTGGAAATCCAATTTACTGTAGAGATTAATTAATTAATCAATCAATGTTACTGATGAATGTTTTCACTTTTCAGGGGGATCCAGGTCAACGAGGAGCAATAGGGGAGAGTGGACAAATAGGAGCGCAGGTAATTCAATTAAAAGAGGACAGAGAATATTAAAAAGCAGGAACTTTTTATGGTTTATCTCATCTGAGGTAAGTACTTCCACGCTTTCTTCACTTTCTGTTTCCACCATAAACACCCCGACTCCCTCTTTGATTGTATTATAATTGAGGTGAAATTGAGATTATTTTTCATTATTTTCTCACAGATAATAACTCAAATTGTGCTTTTAAAATAAAAACCAAACATCTGCACCAGTTTTTTTTATCAATGCTTCTTATTTGTGTTTTTTTTTTTTTTTTAGGGGGATCGGGGCCCACAAGGAATCAGGGGGGTACCAGGGCCAAAAGGAGAACCTGTAAGTCACAGTTCATCGTATTTAAGCCAGAAATGCAAAGGCTTACACTTGTGCAGTCATGTCCTCGGCTCTTTCCAATTCACCAGTTATTGGTTATTATAGCCTGGTTGTTATTGCTTCGCCACAAAAACACCAAAAGATTCAAGTTTGATGAGATATCAAACTTAAACAATAAAAAGTATCATATTGTCATACATTTTAAAAGACAATTATCCTCGATAGAGACCAAATGTACTTAAACATTTGAGAAATTTGAGGAAAGTTACAAAAAAATGTCTACAAAATGTTCTCGCCAAGTTCTTTTTGGCAAATATAAATTATTTTGTTTTATTCTAATTCTAACAAAGCTAAAACAAAAAAGGTTTGGACTGATTTAACTGCAGACAGTGAGAAATAAATTGTCTTTATATTCAGTGTTTGAAAATATCTGGTTTCAGCTGTAAGTTCTACTGTTGGGATGTCAAACTTAATTTAATTTAAGCCACATCAGGATTATGATTGTTGTGGCAAAATATACTGAAAAAACTCCTTATTAAACTATTAAAATATGAATAAATAGGTGTTTCTGCATTCTGCTAGTACTTCTTAAAGTTAAATAATATTGAAATTTTTTCACATTAATGTAATTTGGCAGCACAGAGATAAACACTACTTCAATTTGATTAATAAAATAATATTGTTTCCTCGAAGGCTGTATTTATATGTCTATCTAGAGTCCTGAGGGCCACAGAAAAACCTATGGCAGGCCGGATGTGGCCCCTGGGCCTTGAGTTTGACAGATCAAAACAATGGTAAAGATATTACAGAAAATAAACTGAATCAAAGGTTAGAATCAAATCAAACATCAGTCTTGTTCATGGTAATTTATTTTACTGTATGAATCATGCATAGTTATTCATTTCCTAAATATTGATGGTTGGAATATAATTATGTATAAGGATTTCTCATTGCTTCCTCTCTTGTTGACAGGGCCTTCCTGGTCCAGATGGCCGTGAGGGAATACCTGGACTGCCTGGCTCAAGGGTAACGTTCTTATTGATGCTGTACATGTGAAATTATGCAAAACCACAGTTGAAAATAAAATATTTTATTCACTAGTTTAGGTTTTTGTAAACACAGTTTAGTTCCCTCTGTACCTGTTTATCAGTAGCTGTGTTTCCATTAAAAATGTACGCAAAACTTTGTCTATATTCCCCCAATGCCGAAAAAATACAATTTCAATGTTTCCATTAATTAAAAAACGCTATTAAAATCACACACACTTCAAACACACAAAATCTTGGTAAGTAATTTTTGTCTAGTTTCTAATGCAAATATCTTAGTACACTTGAAGTAAGACAAAACCAACTTACAAGTAACTTTCCAGCAAGATATAGCAGTTTGATTTAAGTCAATAATTTCTTGATATTAATGAAAAAGTACTAATTCCATTGGCAGATTATTTAACTTATAACAAGACATTTTTCCCATTTTATAAGTCAAATAATCTGCCAGTAGAAATAGAACTTTTTTATTAATACTAATGAAAAAGTTAATATTAATGAAAACAAGCTCCTATATCTTGCTGAAATGTTGCTTGTAAGTTCATTTTGTCTTACTTCAAGTATACTAATATTAGCATAAGAAACTAGACCAAAAATACTTTGTAATATTTTGTGTTGTTAAAGTGCATGAATAAATCTGTTTACTGATAAGTCATTAAAAACATGTCATGATCCGCTCTGCCTTTCTGTTGTTTTATTTCCAGGGTCTTCCAGGAAAAAGTGGCGCTCCGGGTGACGCAGGCACACAGGGACTTCCTGTGAGTGATTTTTTTTTTTTTGTATTACTGTTTTTGCCTTTTTTTTCTCAAGCTTTAATGTTGTTGGACATCATTTTGTTCATTTAGGGTTTACCAGGCACATACGGCCAGAAAGGACACAGCGGCCCAAAGGTATGACCAAAACTTGTGTAGCAGTTATTATAGGAGAAAAACTTTATAAACTCACTAAATGTAGACAGGTTGAAATTAGTAAAAGTTTTTCCTTTTTTCAACAAGGGTATCTCAGGAGACCCAGGAGTTGTGGGACTGATGGGATCTTCAGGGAAGCAAGTAAGTTTAAGCCAAATCAAACTTTTATCGTATTTATTGACTAAATTTGTGTATATACACTGCAAAAACACAAAATCTTAACAAATAATTTTGGTTTCTAGTGTGAATATCTTAATACAGTTGAAATAAGAGAAAACTAATTTATAAATAACTTTTCAGCAAGAAACTTGAGCTTGTTTTAAATAAATAATTCCTTAATATTGATGAATAAGTGCTGGTTTCACTGGCAGATTATTTAACTAGACATTTTTCCAGTGTTATAAATGAAATAATCTGCCAGTGAAACCAGCAGAAGTTCATCAATGTTAAGAAATTATTTACTCAAAACAAGCTTCTGTATCTTGCTGAAAACTTATAAGTTTTAAAGTTATAAGTAACTGAAAAGTTCAAATGTACTAGGATATTTTCACAATAAACTAGACCAAAAATACTAGTAAGATTTTGTGTTTTGCAGTGGAAATCATTTTGACTTTGTTTTGTATAATCTTTGTTTATTTTCATCAAGGCAAATTACTTATTGTTCAGGGACAACGAATGAAAAGTAGCTTTTTGGCTAATACTGGTGCCTTTACATAAATATTAATTAATGTCCATTGTCTCTCCCAAATAAATAAATTAAATTAAATTAAAGTCCAAAATGTTACAGCAACCATTCTGAGACATAGAGGTAAATATTCTCTAAAGTTATTCAAAATATAGTGATTTTAAACTATTTCACTGAAATAAATGTCACCTGGAGTTTAAATGATTATCTCATTAGCGGTCGTATTTACTTCCAGGGGGAGCAAGGAGACCAGGGGGAAGTGGGACCCGTGGGATCCAGAGGAGGACCTGTGAGTTTTACATGTGTCGGCTTCATATTTAAAGTTTTATAGCGAAACTTTTTCTTCCTAAAACATGAAGTTTATTTTCTTCACAATTGATTCCAGATTGTTCTGATAACTCAGTGCCAAACCTCTGATAGGAAATCTGGTTAATCGACTGAAAACATTCAGAGTGGTTAGCAGATGCACTGCAACCTTTTCACTTTTACTGCTGATTATTTTTAACTAGAATACTCTGTTAGGCGAACTACATACAGTTTAATATTCTGTCCTGTTTTAGGGTGAACGTGGGGAGAGAGGACCTGATGGACCGCCAGGATTACCCGGTGGCAGGGTAAGACCTGACAGGTGGCTTATTTCAAGGGAAAAATATGAAATGGAATTTCCTCAGAGGTACATTTCAAGTGGAGTGGATGTGAAATATTGGCAATAATTTATTTGTAAGACCATCATCCTGACCTGTATTAACATGAAGAAAGGTTTGTGACGGCCCCATCGAGAAGAAACATGAAGAAATGTTGATTCCTCACTTTTGTCTGGTCTGAATAAATCTGATCTCATTACTGTGTAAATCTAAAGAATTGCTTATGAGTAAACTATGATATTTATGAAGTTATTTTTAGAAGTTCGAGACAGAAAAAATGGGAGATGTGGCCAGAGAAGCTCTACCTCTCTTAAAAAGGAAGTGGTCTTAGTACAAAACCCTGAGGAATTCCAAATTGTAGTGACAGTCAGCTCACGGATGATCATATTAATAATTTTGGCTTTTCTCTTTTTAACAGTAACGCACTAGAAACATATTTCACTGGAATTTGTTATAAATATTTATGTTTGTTCTGAAACAAATGAGAATAAACATAAGTGTTACAACGGAAAAACTAATGTAGAAAAGTATTTCATTAATAACATAAAATCCAACATTGAATTCTCCAGCCATGTTGATATTGCAAAGCGTTATTGAACTCCTGATGGCAGAAAGACAAAAATGGGTATTAAGGTTAAACCATGGCCTCCCCAATTGTCATGTTTGGTTTAAGGTAGGACCCACATTCAAAATGTAATAGAAAAATTAAATAAACAAAGAACTTAAACATTGGGCAAAGAGCTGAATTAAGGAACAGGTAGAGAAACACTGGAAAAGATGGAGGAACCAGTGGAGAACAACGTAGTGGAGAATGACATGAGAACCAGAAGAGCTAATCACAGGTGAGTAGAAGCAGCTGGAGAAGGGAGCAGGTAGAGGCAGACGAGGAAAAGAGGAGCAGCCTGGCAGGCAGAATGAAGGAGAAAGATGGCAAAAACATTTTGTCACATGGACCAAAATCATCAGCTAAAAATTTATTGCGGGTCAAAAAAATATAATTTTCGAACACTAAAGTCACCAGCAATAAAAACAAGATGTAGGCCAGTCTTCATTTGAAATGGCTGTCTGTGTTTGACAAGTTTTAAAACAGAAATTAAAAGCAGATTTGAGTGCAGCCACTTGTAATTTAGAGAAGTCAATAAGTAGATGTGGTTCTACTTACCATAAAAACAGAAGAAATCCAGAAAGCTTGGAAAAAATTGTCACTTTGTGTCACATCTAACATTTTTGTCAATAGAATTTAATTTACAAGCCGTAGTTTTGTCCTAATTTATTTAAATTATACTTGAATTGTAGTCGAGGGCCACACAAAATCATCCCAGGGACCACAAATAGCCCCCGAGCCCCACTTTGAACAGTTAAAAGCAAGAGTAAATGAACCAACACATTAAAATCTAAACATAAGTAAAAAAAACATGTAAGGAAAGAGTGATCCAAACACCAAGACAGAAACAGAAAACAAATATGAACTAAGAATGAGCATAAATAACAAAATGGTGATCAAAGAGAAAACAACAAACCAAAACAACCTGGAATCCTGACAGCAACAGAGCTAATTCTGAAAGAACAGCAACAAGATCCCAATGTGGCTTGTTGAAAATATGAAGATAAAATCAACTGAAACTAGGTTTTAAAAATGCCAAAAGTCAGAAAGACTGTTGGAACCTCATTAAAGCTTCACACCTCCTGATCAGAGCTCTTAAGCCTTCAGGCAGGGGAAAACATGCATGGTCTCTTCTTCTGGGAGTATTATCCAACATAAGAATACCTTGCAAAGTTAAGCTCTGGGTCTTGCTCAGACACCCTTTGTGTGTGTTTTGTGCTTGCAGTTAAGTCTGTAATCCATCCGTGGGTCGGCATGAAAGGCTGTTTGTTGCAGGGTTTTTTTTTCTGCAGCTCAGAGGGGATTCGGGACAGGAAAAGAAACTGAGAGGCCCTCAATGAAATCTCTGTTCTCCAGGAATGCCCACATACCCAAATCCAGCCTTACCCACCCGGAGCGAGGCATGCTAGCTGGGTGGCCGGTGGAGCGGCCGCCTGTGCACATGACCTGAAGCCTAAATGTTTTTTGTTTTTTTTCCTGTGTGTTTACGCTGAGGCTTTAAACACATTCGGTTCTGTATGGGTTCTGAATGTGCATCAGTGTTTTCTGTCTCAGTTTATGCTTATGTGCTTTACAGGGAAGCAAAGGGGACCCAGGCTTTCCAGGACTTCCTGGTCCTGCCGGTTTCCAAGGCCAAAAGGGAGACAGGGTAAGAATTTCACAAGGATAAGAAAGATCATAAAGGGGACCTCATTATATAAAATTTACATTTTGCGTGTTTTTAGACTTCCATTTGGGTCTCTACTAATTCTAAAAACAGCCCAAGTGCTTTAAAAAAATCACCTAGCTGGTTTTTGGCTAGATAAGTTAACATTTTTTGGTATCTGGAAATTGGGCCGTTTTAAAAACCTTCCAAATGCAGCGTCACAAATCAGCAGGCACTGCCTGTTACCTAGCAACCCCAGAGAAGCCCAGCCCATCACCTAGCAACCCAAATTAAGTTCCAGGATATTTTTTCCACTGTATTTGCTGTACAAATGCTGCTGGAAAAGTCAAGACTTGATATTAGCAACAAAATACTAGTTCCAGATTATTTCATGGATAACAGGACATTTTTTCCATGTTACAAGTGAAATAGTTTGCCAGTTTAACTAGTACTTTTGTCATCAACATTAAGCTTACTGGGCTGAAAATAAGCTCCTATGTCTTGCTGGAAAGTTACTTGGAAGTTAGTTTTGTCTTATGTCGGGCTTACTAAGATATTTGTACTCAAAACTAGACCAAAAATACTTGGTTAAGATTTAGCATTTTTGCAATTGCACTCGCTATTATATCAACATAGCCATATAGGCCATATAAGGTGCATGGACAGAATTGTAAATATACTTGCAGAGTAGCAGCTGTGGGCTAAGTTGCTAAGTGAACACATCTATAATTAATATTGCAAACGGAACAAATTAAGCTATTTTTGGTTATTTTAAATTCAAAATATGTCTCTTGTCCTTTTAAGTGGTCAAATCTGACTTGTTGATAGTATAGAGATTCAAAACTGATCTTAGTGTGTCCTCTATATAATCTTAATTCTACCATTCTGTCCGTCAGGGTCCTGTTGGTCTTGACGGCCCTAAAGGAGACCAGGTATTTTTAATAATAACTTGCATTATCACTGCTGTTATCCAGACTATGTCATACAGCTGAGAGATGGTTCAGCTGGATTTAATAACCAGCCTTTTGTCTTTACTCCAGGGACCTTCAGGTGCTGAAGGAATACCAGGAGAGAGAGGCGAAGTGGTGAGTGACACACAGACTGAGTGACATAAGCTAACAAAACCTGCCATGAGGAACAATAAAGGTCTGTTAAGATTCTATATAAATGAAAGTCTGGTAGGAAAAACCTTCCTCCACATTTACCGGAGACATGAAATATTAATGGATGTTCTTCATTTTCATTTCAGGGTGACCAAGGAGAACCAGGAGAGAAAGGATCGGTATGTAGGCCTGAGCTACAGATCTGTATCTTCCTGAACGCTGTGTGTATTTACAGCTGTTATATTATGTAACATGAGTCAGCAAATTGTAAAGAGCAACTGCAGTGAGGATGCCTAACATATCAGAAAAGGCTTTTTTAAAATTTTCTTAAGCTTTTCTTACAGTGTAATCATCTGTTTGAGTATTTTCTATGGTATATCTTGTTTTTATTCACATAGTTTTCAACATTTTAATATTGGCATGGTTTGAAATTTTAAAAAGTCATTACAAATTTCAGAGTTTTGTTGTAACTAGTTGCACTTAATCAGTTACATTCACTTGAGTAACGTTTTGGAAATATATTTTTACTACGCTGTAACATTTACTTCTACTTGATTATTTTTATTATGAAGTATGAGTAAAATTTCTGTACACTCTTCATTCAGTGAAGTGATTAACTTCACTGAATGAAAAACAAACATATTTAACCAAAAAGTGGAGGGTGACCCACCAGAGGCCCCGGGAATGCAAAACAAAACATTAAAATTAGGAAAATTAAACATCATCCAGGCCTTAACTTCATCCAGGCACTCAAATATTGACTGCATGGAGTAGAGTATCCTCTTGTTTCAGTGTAAAATAAACCTGGCAGTCATCAGTATAAAGATGAAAAGAACATTTGTGTTTTCTAAAGATGGATGTAAATCAAAAAAGAAGAGGCCCAAGAACTGAGCCTTGTGGAACTCCATAAGAAACTGAAACAGAGGAAGAATTTAAATATTGCAGGCTACCACAAGATGTCCTTTTTGTACATATCTTTAGAAATGATTGTAATGGGTAGTTTCAGGAGTACAGTTCATGTCTCTTAAATTTTCTTTTGTGTTAACTGTAGCTCGGTCCACCAGGAGAAACAGGAAACAAAGGACCTGAAGGCGGCCGCGGGCTGCCAGGCAAAGAGGGCAAGCCGGGTCAGCCAGGACCACGAGGCATGCAGGGAGACACCGGGGTGCCGGGACTACCTGGACAGCAGGGGCCGGCGGTGAGAAAATACCACTGACTTAAACCGTATAAAACCAAAGGAAAATATATGGTTGTAATTGTGGAGAAAATATAAATTAGAGGAGTAAAGCAGATTCTCCTGTGCTACTAAAAAGCCTTTCCTGCCAATCTAATGGCTGTTATTTAAACAGTATTGAGTATTGTTTTGTTTTGTTTTTGTCGCCCTTAAAAGTCATCAAACTAATTTTAATATCAAGCTAATAACCTTAGTCAAAAGAAAAGGCAGTTTTCAAAGCATTATTTCATTTATACTACAAAACACAAAATCTTACCAAGTATTTTTAGTCTAGTTTCTACTGCAAATGTCTGACACAACAAAGTAACAAGTAACTTATATTCAAAGGTCAAAATATATATATCAGAAACAAAAAAATAAGAACAGGAGACAGCAAGGACAAATTAACAACACAGGAGAAATAATACTGTACCATTACTAAAAAAAAGCATACTAAGGTTAAAAGAAATTTGTAAGTAAGTTGGGTAATAAAATATGTATCTGTACAGCAGGACAATCAATCAATAGCAACATATATCGTGATAGATACATTACCAGTGTCAATAGATAACACTGCTGACAGAGTATCGACTGAACTCCGATCCAGAACTGCACAGCATTCTGGGAGATGTAGGCAGAGGAAAAACTTTAGCCGCACAACCTCTTTCTGCTAGCTCAGAAAGATTGGTGGAACCAATTCACTCACTCACTCGCTCTTTGGTTACCTAGCAACTCACACATTCTATGGTTACCTAGCAACAAACTGCTGAGTAACTTGCACAGCAGCAGCTTAAGGTTTCCACACCGTGCCTTATAACTGCTTAAAACAACCGACTGGAGTGAAAACTGAGTAAAACAGGAAAGGTCACCGCACCAGTTTGGCAATAATTGAGATATTTAAAACAACAACAAAAAAAGAATCAATAATTATTCATGTCAATTGATATAAAATGGTTATATCGTGATACGGTTTTCAGCCTTATTGTCATACTTTCAGGGCAAACCACCAACAGACAGGCACATCAAACAGGTCTGCATGAGAGTAATGCAAGGTAAGTGTTTGTCATCTTCATACTACCTGGCTTTAGCATTCAGTTGCTTTAGCATCATCAAGTCACCTCATATAACTCACATGTCTGTGTCACAGAGCAGCTGGCCCAGTTAGCGGCCAGCCTGAGAAGGCCTGAATCAGGCATCTCTGGACTCCCTGGCCCCCCTGGTCCGCCTGGCCCACCGGGTCCGGCTGGAGAGAACGGATTCCCAGGCCACTCTGGGTCGAGAGGTCTCCCCGGTTTGAAGGGTCCACCTGGGCTAATCGGCCGCAAAGGACCAAAAGGTGAAATTCAGACTGGAATCTCTTATCTCTAACTTCCCCTGTTTAAGAATGTCCACAGCTATTAAGACACTTAATAACAACCGAGTTACATTTACTCAGTCTACTTGAGTAACCTTTTGGAAAAAAATTAACTTTTACGCGTATTTTTACTTTTAGTTGAGTAGTTTTATTATGAAGTATCGCTGCTCTAACGACTGTGAGTAACTCTGCTGAATGAGGAACAACCAAAAATTTACCAGACACTGAAAATCACAAAATCTTACCAAGTATGAAATGACATCATCAGAGGGACCAAAATATAAAGTTGTGTGGAAAGTTTGGTATTTTAAAGATCTAAATGAAGGTAATTAGTATAAATAACATAATTACAAAATAAAAAAAAAAAGAAACATTTCCCTAACTTTTTTTATGAAACTTTAATGTCATAAAACAAAAATTTGATATTTTGTTAAAGTTTCATAAAACTTACTTCATAAAACAAAACCTGCAGGTGCACTGCAAAAATACAAAATCTTACCAAGGAGTTTTGTTCTATTTTTTGTCTTATTTCAAGTGTACTAACTTACAAGTAACTTTCCGGTAAGATAAATCAGTTTGTTTTAAGTCAATAATTCCTTAATATTAATTTTAAAAAACTACTAGTTCTGCTGGCAGATTATTTCACTAACAAGACATTTTTTCCATAATCTGCCAGTGGAACTTTTTCATCAATGTTAAGGAATTATTGACTTAAAACAAGCTCCTACATCTCGCTGAAAAGTTTCTTGTCAGTTAGGTTTGTCTTATGTCAAGTATACTAAGATATTTACACTAGAAACTAGACCAATAAAACCTTATAAGACTTTGCTTTTTGGCAGTGTATGCTACAAGAAAAACATCCTCCTGGTGCAGGGATGCAGTGATTTCTTAGTTGGTGCATTACCGCCACCTAGAGGTTGGTGAAAGAGCCAACCAAAGAAACCAGGGATGCACCGATCCACTGCTTTCACACCGATGTTGTCGACCAATACCGATCCAACACAGGAAAACAGCGCTGAATTGAATACGTTTGTTTATACAGACATAAATGTATTGAATTACAAATTTATTTGATTACTTTGCACCAGTACAGCACACTGAAATGGACCAATAGCTTCTAAAGCTTGGCAAACATAAAAAAAAAACAACTTTAATTTGTTCAGTCAGTGCAATTAGGAGTATAACAGTCAACGTAAAATAAATAATAAAAAACTGAAACTACTAGACATAAACAGTAGGTTGACTAACAAGGAAAGTGCAACAACCCTTTCAAATGGTTCAGAGAGGGCAATTAGGAATTTTAAATATAATGTAAAATAAGTTATAAGTGATAGATTAACATAATGTTGTTCAGAGCACAAAGTATAGAATTAGATTGAATAGACTGGCCCTCATGGATCGGGAACATTGTCGCCAACACCCAATCCAGAATTTTATTTTAAATCAGGATAATCTCTAAGAGAAACTGAAAACTCAATCACAAGAAAAAAACTATCAGTTTTAAGATAAGAAATGCTTGAAGCAACAAACATCTGAAAATCTACAAAATGTCTCTCTTTTCTCGTAATAAGAGTCTGTTTTGTCATTGTAATCAGTCATTTTATTGCTAGTGTTTTAGTCTAGGTTGCTATGGTAGCATTGTTGACGTTTGCTCATGGTGATAACTGCTGTCGTTTCTGCAGGTGACCAGGGGGACAGAGGGGATAGAGGGCCCACACTGAGGGGCCACAAAGGGGAACCAGGAGTCCCTGGACTACCAGGTAAAGCATAACTCTCTGACATGACTGTCTTTAATTAAAGTATTATTTAATAAGCACTGTTTTTTTTAAATAGTTTGGTAGTTTTGATTAGGATTTCCCCATTGCTTTAGCTAGTACGCTATAAACCACAGGAAATCCCAGTAGCGTACAGACACTGTAAGTTGTTTGAAAAATCTAAATTTTGGGTTGACCCCATATTTTGTTACTTTTGATTTTAAGACAAACATTCCAGTATGTGACAAGGGGCCCTAAAATAGCTCGTTCTGAAAGGAGCTGAACATAGGAAGAACTGATCAGACTAAAATGTCATTAGATAAAAATAATTTTGTGCAAAAAATGTCAGCTGCTGTCCAAGAGGCAGTTTTAGGGCCTCCTGACTTTAAATCCAAATAAGATGCTGCTGGCCAAAACCCCAACTCATTGTTTACGTTCACATGTGAAAATGACTGCGAATAGATGTGCAATTATAGTACACTTTAAATAAGATAAAACTAACTTAAAAGTAACTTTTCAGCAAGATATAGGAGCTTATTTTAAGTGAAAATCCCTTAATACTGATCAAAAGTAGTTCCATTGGCAGATTATTTCACTTATAACATAAACAAAATGTTTTGTTATATGTAAAGTAATCTGCCACAGGGACCAGTACTTTTTTTTTTTTTTTTACAAATATTAAGTCTTGTCTTTTACAGCAAACACAGAGGTAAAGCCAACTGACAAAATATCCTGGAATTCGGTTTGGGTTGCTAGGTAACGGGCTGGGTTTTGCTGGGGTTGCTAGGTAACGGGCAGTGCCTGCTGGTTTGTGACTTTACATTCTGAAGGATTTTGACACAGTTAATTTTCCAGACATCAAAAAACATTAACTTATTGCCTAAAACAACGCCTGTGTGTTTTCTTTTAAGCACTTCGGCGTTTTTTTTTAGAAGCAGTAGAAACCCAAAAACCCTTTGACAACATTAATGATCTCGATACGGCTCAAAATGAAAATGAATTTGACACTTCTGGTCTACACTTGGTACGAAATGCAGTAAAATACCAAATCAGTTTTTAAACAGCGTTATGGTCATAAATGAAAAAAAAAAAACTAGACTTCTTACCTTTGTTCATTCAACGTCCAGGTGAACCCGGCCGACCGGCTTACGGCACAAACGGCCGCGACGGAGAGCGGGGGCCGCGCGGCGTTCCAGGAATCAACGGCGTTCCAGGCCCTCCGGGTCCTGCTGGCAGGAATGGCTACTGTGAGCCGTCGCAGTGCGTCCCTCCCATGGTGGCGTCACTCGGCCTCGGAAAAAACTCTGAGACGAAGGGCCCCAGCGACGACTGAGAGGAAACAGAACTAAAAACAACAAATCAGCAGAACAAGAGTATTTTTTTAAGCCACAATTGGAAGTTACACTGACATTAATGCTCTAAAAACCAACCAACCAGCTTTTCCAAGTTCTTGTTTTTACCTCAGTTTTTCAATCTCTGTACTGTAAAATATAAGGAACCAAAATGAAATAACTGTACAGTCTCACCTGCTCAGTTTCTACCCTGTTTCTCTGTATGTTTATGTAAATGTGTCAATATATATAACTGGATAATAGTAGTTTGATATTATTTAAGGTGGTTTAAGTTGCCATAATTTCTGGACAGAAGGGGAAGTGATGTGTGAAAGATCTTGACACAGTTTTGTATGATTTCTTATTTATTATATCAAGGTTCAATGTCATGTCTGCAAGTTGTACAAAGGAGGAAATATACACATTTTGGTTACTTTTTCTGTGAAAATATTCTTTCACAATCTACAGAATGCAACAGAGCCGGCCCAAGGCATATGCACTCCCAAACCATCAGGTTCCAATTTTAACACATTTTTAATGTATTAAGAATGATAATGTTATTAAATTTGCATAGGTCAAGTAAAAGATTTTAAATTGTTAATTTTAATTTAAGCTGAACTAGGTTTTTAGTGTTGTTGTTGACCTTCACCCCAGTGTAAAATCTTTTGGATGCCGACCATCCATTCTGACCATTTTAATTATTTACAGCTGAAGAAGAAGAAAACCCACGGAATGATGCTGCCAGTACTGTGCTTCACCACTGGTTGATGTTCAGAATTAAATTTTCAACAAACATACAGGTGAAACCAGAAGTTTAAATACACTCAATAAAAAGACACATACATTTTTTTTTTTTTCTCACTGAAGTTAAATCAGACCAAATGTTTCTTGTTTTCGGTCAGTCAGAATCTCCAAAATTATTTCTATTTCTTAGATGCCACAATTATAAAAGAAAGAATATCTTAGAGCAGTGTTTTTCTAAAGTAGGGGTCACCAGGGAGCGCTTTGGGGGCCTCTGAAATATTGGGGAAAACAAATGTAATTTTTTTTTTTTAATTTTGAAATCATAAATTTAAAAAAAAGTGTTATCTGTTCTTCAGTAATTATCATAAAAAGTAAGTTAAAACAATTCATTGAAGTTGGATTAGAAGATTGAAATAGCCTTTATTGTACCATAGATGGGAAAGTCAGGGAAACGTTAATTTGATATTCTCATCTTTTTGATTTTAAGCAAGCTAGAAATAAAGTTTCTGACAAGAAAAAGACAGGTGCCTCTGCTGCAGAAAATAATAATAAACTGTGGAGATTAAATGAAATTTAATGTGATTAATCTAAAATATTCTATTTTAGATTAATAAATTATGACGTCATGTGTTTGGAAACAATCTGATAGGTTAGCTGACATATTTGAGTTAATCGGAGGCTCACCTGAAACAAGCTGCATTCTGGGTTGACACGATGCTAGTCTGGCCATTTCCGCTTCCAGAACAGTCTAGGTTTTCTCCTGTCGACTCGGATTCTCTCCTGTTAAAATTTCTACCGGGCCAATCAGTGAACAGAAGGACCAGTTGCGAACGATGACGTCGATTTTCTACACTGAATTAGAATTAGAATTGTAATCTGCCTGTAGCTTTAGCAATGGCAACGGAGGAAGTGAAGGAAGCTGTTCAGTCATTGTTGGGTTCCAAATATTGAATTAACGTCAACAACCGCCATCTTGTTCAGCTCTGCTCTTCTCTCTTGGCAGCGGAGGACGGATGTTTGCAGCTCAGATAACTTCCGGTAAGCTTCTAAGCGTCGAACTCACTGGCGCGTTAGTTACGTCACGGGCAAACGTTAGCGAATTGTTCGGTTGCTGCTGGAGATCTTCTACCAATCTGGTTGTATTAAAATATTTCTGCAGCATCATCATCATAGCAGCAAACTAGTGGTGCATGAAGACAAAAACTCCTGTCGAAGTAATAATAATAATAATAATAATAATAATAATAATAATAATAATAATAATAATAATAATAATAATAATAATAAAACGGTTCTGAATTCAAAGAACATTCAATTTCAGAATTAAAACAGGTTATTCTGTCTTTTAACTCCGGAAGAGAAACGTACAAGAGTCTTTTTACTTATTTATACATTTTATTTTTAATCCAGTGTCTCTATTTCAAACAAAATTATGCATAAATATTTCCTTTTCTTCTGGTTTTCACCCAAATTAAAGATTGACCCTGCATTGGTCAGTCTTGGAAATATAGTAGATAGGAATTGTGCATCCCCTCAGGGTTACAAGCTACTACAAATGTATTCACTGTACCAGATTATTCAAAAGAGAAGTTCAAAGTAAAATGTCTTAGGTGAGCATTACAATGTCCAGAACATGTGTACATATGTAATTTTTGGACTTGAAAAATTAAAACTAATGTTAGATTAATATTACATATTCAAAAACCTTACAAAAAATTCTTGAAGTGAGATGTTGGGCTCTCTAGGTACTCTGAAAAAAACTAGAGCGCCCCCTGTAGTTAGTATAGAGGAAGGTTATAAAATGCATGTTTGTTATGAACAACAACCACCATTTTGGTGATGATTGTTTACAGCTAACATAACCTCCAAAAATTTGTTTCTAACAAAACTACATCAGGTTTTTAAATTAAAATATTATGGCCAACACAATATGGATGAACACCATAATTAATCATAAACTAATTTAGTAAATGGTTAATTAACTGGAGTATACACTCAAAAAATGACAGTTGCTAAAAGAACATAAACATTCAGAACATTAAGTCAAAACTGTACAAAAATATTTACATTTTGCATTAAAGATGAAACATGTAAATATGTACTACCCAAAATTCCTCAAGTGGCATAGTTCTAGATTTACCTGGCTCGGATTTTGTAAAATAAATCTCCAATACGTCACATTTTGGCCGTTATTAATTTGTTAATCCCAACCTGACCTACACTGTGTTGATGTTAAGTCAACCAGAAAAAGCCGAGCTTTTTACGATTAGTACTTTTTTTAGCTGCAGAGGAATGATGTGCTACAAATAAGAATACAATAAAGAATGTTGTGTTATTGCGCTTTACACAACAAAATGTTAATTTTCTTACTTACAAACTAATTCTGTATTTTTTTTATGCATTTCTGATGTTGTACAATAAAAACCTTAAGTGAGTAAATGAAAAATCTGCAGAAAGTCTCATTGTTCAGCTAATCAATTTCTAAAATAATTAGTCCTACATACAATATTCAACCTTCTTTCCAACAAATAACTCAGGAAACGAGACGCCCGTTTGTTTTCTTTCAGGGTCATTTAATGTAATCTCACAAGTTGGTGAACAGGTACAACTTTGTCGCTCACTGTACTAAGTCACACATCCATTGATAGTATAAATAGCCAACCTAATAATAGTACACATTTTCAAATACATAAAATCATCAAGTATGCAAGTTATAAGTTATGGACATAAACAGAAAAAGAAAAAAAAAAAAAGGCATACACATTATCGCAGATGGTGGAAGTCCAGTTTGAAGCTGAAACAGCTTGAACTAAGATTAAAAGTAAAAGATAACCAAATGTTGGACATGGCAGTGAAATATTAAACAGATGGTTTGATAAATAAAATAAACTCAAGACGTTCAACTGATAAATATGACAGCAAGGTAATTTAAATTAAAAATTAAATGAAAGGGAAGAAGTGTAACTTCCTGCACAAGACAAAGGCAACAGGTTTTTTTTTTTTTTATTATTCCAAGTAGAAAAATGAAACACCTTTCTTTCCCAGACGCCAGTGGCACGACTGCCTTGGTTTCACTTCGTAAGGCATTTATGAATGATCCATGTGATCTGAAGGAAGGCATATCTCTTTCTACTCTTTTGAAACTGAATTAAACAGCAAACAGGAGGAAGGGAGAGTGGACTTTAACTCGTCACATGACTTTTTTTCTGCAGTACTTTAACGTAGCAGCCAATTAAAATCTTTGGGACACTTGCAACAACTATAAATCCGACATTTCACAAAGATACAACGCAGCACTGCCCTTAACTTTTTTTTTTTTTTAATAGTTTTAATTTTTTATTGGGCAATGTGGTTCACACAACTTGTTATCCCTCAGACACTTGTGATTTATTTAAGCCTTGAGAGGGGAAATTGAATTACAGCACATTGTTTTTCAAAGTAAAATACTTCAACACAATGACAAAAGACAAAGAAGAAAAACAAAACAAAAAACAAACCAACCTGCCAAGAAAGCAAGCTAGCGAGGATGAACTGAGTTTTTCAGTAATGGATTTTCGGGAGGTTTTGGGCTGGCATGGCAGGAGGGAATGGGGTTTGGCTCTACTGGATGCAGCAGTTATTGCGATGGCGCAGGCGCATCTTTGGACGATATTTCTCCAGGTAGAACAGCTGCTTGCTGTTGAACGCTCCCCGACGCTTCCTGGAAGAAAAGAAAGCAGCAAGCCGACTCAGTTCAGTGCTCAAATTGCTCAAAAATAGAAAGTTTTTACAGCATTTTTATGACACTAAATCCCAATTTTAACTGTTACAACAAAACTTACTGTCGAATGAACTGGACAGCATCTTCATATTTCATCCCACATTCTATCAGTGCGAGCGCCACCAGGACAGGAGCTCTGCAGGACGACAAAATCTATTAAGAACTGGAAACTTAATTCATTATCCTACAAAAATGTTTTAGGACCTTTTCTTTCACTATGATGGGAGAAAAATCCAAATTATTTTATTATTATTATGCAATTACATCACAATGATCCACCAAAGTGGGAAAAACCTCCATCAGTGAAGAACTGAAAGTATATTAAGTTGATTATATCATATCTCTGCTGAAAAGAGTAACCAAACCCCAAATCAACTTTCTAATGTTTGCATATATATTATATATATATATATTTTTTTACAGGTTTGTTAAAACTGTGCTTTTCTGATATGGGATACATGGGCAACCACCCAGGGCAGCATCTTGTCAGAGGTGCAGTAGCATTAAAAGGGAAGAAAAAACATGCCTGACCTGAAGCTTCGCAGATATTTTATAATGCACATTTGATCTCAAAACCAAATTACTAGACATTAGAGATGCGCCATAAATCTTGCTGACAGTAAATCGTTCCATTAATTACTGCGATAAACGATAACATTGTTGTTTTGAGACAATTTTCAAGTACTATGCTGATAGAGGAATAATAACGCCAGCTTGTCGTCTCAAAAATTAAAACTTTTAATTTTGTAAAGAACAGGCAAGACTGGAATTGGAAGATATTCTACATACCCAAAAATAAACAAAACGAATTGTGATGTCTTCGTAAACAACATTTCCCTCAAAAATATCAGATTGTAAATTGAGCTCATTTGGACCTCAATTAACGTAAATTGAGCTAAATTTACATTAAATGAGTTAGTTAACGCTAACTTTTTTTTAACTAATACTCAACAGCTTTGTCATTCCAAAGGCCAACTGATAACATAACTAGAAACAAGAAAAATTAGGGAGCAGAAATGCAAAGTTTTGACATCAATTCTCTCATCAAGACCAAAAACAGTTGACTCTTTAGAATAAAATAATAATTTGAGAATTATTGTTTGCTAATTTAAAGTTTTCCAAAATATATAAAAAACAACAAAACAATATCTTTATATTGGGTCGATAATTATTTTTTTGTGGCACTGGTAGCTTTTGTTGATAGTCTGACGGAAAACGTGAGGAAGAGAACACAAAACAAACAACCTGTGTTAAAATGGCCAACAATACGATTCATTCATTTTGAATAAATTAGTGGCATTTGGTTGTTGCATATTATTATAGGAGGATATTTTGATGAATTTAATCATTGCAAAAAGAGTCCTGCATTATTAATAAAGATGGATTTCTACCTCCCAAGCCCTGCCACACAGTGGACAGCAACGCAGCAGCCCGGCTCCTCTCTGAACTTCAGCTTCAGCAGGTTCAGCCAATCATCCACGATCTGGTTGGAGGGAGGAGCGCCATCGTCAAACGGCCAATCCTGCCGGAGATGAGGGGAAAAAGAAAAGAGGAAACGATGTCATGGATCCCTGTTCTTGGAAACAAGGAGTGGTTGAACTGGTTACAATGGAAAGAAAAACGGAGGGGGAACCTGCTGAGCATCCATGTCTAATTACACACTAAACACTGACGTAAGATTAGGAAAATATGCTGATGTGACATTTTAACAAGACATTTCACAGATTTAGATAAAAACTGGATTTTTGTGATCATTATTTTACATGTTTAATAATGCAGCAGCTGAGATTAAAACCCTCAGAAAACACAACTCTTCATCAAATTAACTATAAGAACTGAAAATAATATTTCTGCTGCTGCTTTGGCTTGTCACTATAGCAAACGGTCCCAGAAATTATTGCATTATTTTGAGACCATTTTCAAATAATATAATAACAGCATAATATTGCAAGTTCATCCTCTAAAAGACTAAAACTTCACTATTGTAAAGAACACTTGACACTAGAAATGACTTCTAAATATTCAAAATAACTAATAAAATTAGGGAAAAATCCACTAACAATCAAAACCATTAATAAAATGGATTATGTAGTCTAAAAAAGTCTCTATTCAAAAAAATATATCAAAGTGGAAATTATCAATTTATCCTGAGATTAATTTCGACAGGTTTACTGCTGCTGATCAGTCATGCAGTAGGACTGGACTTACCAGAACCTGAATCCCCTCTTTTACCACCAGGGTGGAATCATAAGTGGCCTCGCAAACTCTCACCACAGTGGTGACACCATACTTCTTCAGCTCCTGCGGGAAAATATAGCAGTACTGCTTTTCCATATTTATCCAAATTATATGCGTCTTTATATTTTATGACCAACCAATCACAGGCATGCAAAACAGTTTTAAAATTCTGTTTTAATATTCTTTATCTTGAGTCAAAATAAAGATTCATAGCAAGAAATCGAGCCAATATCATCAAATACTTTCCAAATTTTGATGCAAACATTTTAGTTTATCAAGTTCTTCGTGGCACTGCTGCCTTTAAGAAAATTTGCCTGAGATCAGATGACATGACTGGAGTCACAAGGGCGCCCTCTGGAGGCGAGCGCAGCATTCAAAAATATAGGACTGATTTTATAATAAAACTCCTGTCTTGAGGGGTCATAGGAATAGTTTGCCACATTCAAAATGTTGTAGTTATAAAGTGTTTGCACATTTGACAAAAATATGTCTGTCAAAGCTGCAGCATGTAACGTAAAAAAATTGTTTTTTTACATATTTGTTAAAGCTGACTGATGATGATGATGATGAGAGATGATCTGTGAAAATATCGATTTCCTCCAACTGCTCCCTCAGCTACTACTGCCATCTGAAGAAATGCACCATTCTCAACCAAAAACAACCAATCAGAGCCAGGAGGAGGGTCTTTCTACTGTCAATCAACCTCATGTACTCGCTGCTCAATGTGGCAAGGGTGGAGAAACAACTTAATGACAGGAAAACTTTTCATCTGCTGTCATTGGTGACTATGCCAAATGGCCTTGAACCTTCATAACAGGCTGTGCTAGCTGCAAAGGAGGGTGATTGACAGCGCCAAGACCCGCCTCCTGGCTCTGATTGGTTGTTTCTAGTCAGCACTGGGAGAAGGCAGAGGAGATACATTTTTTATCATTTTATCTGTCTTATAATAAACAGTCACCACATGGTGAGGATTCAAAAAAATACGTAAAAGTATATTTTATAAAAGTTACATATTGCAGCTTTAAATAAGCAGATTTGCACTCATTATTAATGAAGCCAAAGAAATTGTTTTATGAATAGTTTGTTGGTTTATAATTTTGGTTTGGTTGGTTTTGGTGAAATCTGAAAAATAAATTCTTAAAAATTTATGCAATTAATTTTACTGGCTTTTCGCCAATTCATGATTTGTTAAATCTTACATTACATCAACATGTCCACGAGGTGCAGGTGGAAATCAGCATTTTTTGCTACAACCTGCTACCGTTTTATGTTTTTGTATTTTACGTTTATAAGACAACAGCAGCATTACTCAACAAAAACCTAAAAGTTTAAATCCTATTTCACTGATTCATATTGATTTGGCAAAAACTCAGAATGGAGATCGTGTCTTACCTCAATGAACTTGTTCAGGGTGGCGTTGGTGGGATTGTGGGTAATGAGGAACCTCATGTTTTTGTAGGTTATCTCAACAGGGGCTGGTCTGTTCATGCGAGCCATTGTAACAATGTAAAAATGGTTAACAAAAGGTAAACTTATTCCAAAAACCAAGACAACACAAGTGTAAACAGTTAGAGGGAATGTAAAACAAAGGTCCAATGAGCTCAAGGAAGCCCAGAAACAAAAGATCCCCCGGTCTTCGTAGAAGGTTGGCAAGGCTTAATCATCAAAAATGGCGGGCAACTTGAAGGAGATGCCAGTTGACGAAGTGGCAGGCAATTAGAAAAGCAACTTAAAATCCTCTCCTTTGGGATGAAATCAAAAGAAAAGAAAGCAAAACAACTGAAAAAAAAAAAACCCCAAAAAAGGCTGGTTCCACCTTGAGTCTGGCCGGGTGGAAGCCAACGAGGGCAGTGTGCAGCGGGTGGAGTTACCCCATCCAGGCTGAAGTATCGCTGGTTCTGGGAGGTTTCCCGGTCCTGTAAACTTTCCAGGGTCCCTCCGGTGGCTCAAGTATGTAAAATGGATGGCAAGTTTTGCTGTTCACTCGTCTGCATAGGCAGCGTGCTGAGCCTGGCAGTAGTCTCCACTGCCCTTCAGAAACTCCATAAATGTGCGACCCAGAACACCACAGAACTGCTGTGAAATGAGACAATAAAAAAAACAGAAGAAAGTCCTTAATAATCTATTAAAACACAGAAATTTGGTTCATGACGCGTAGGCCTGTCAAAATAAATCACGTGACAGATAAAATTCCTCTGGACTCATTTATAGATTTATTTCCAAATGAACACAAGACTTCAGTTGCACAACCTCTCACGGATAGCTAAGCAAGGTTGAAGGCATCAACTAACGCCCTCGTTCTGTGGTTACCTAGCAACTCACTCACTATGTGGTTACCTAGCAACGTCAGCTGAGCAATTTCTGCAGTAGCAGCTTTTTAAAAAGCTGCTTAAAAATAAACAAAGGAATAGAATGAAAGGAGAAAATTGCAACACCAACCCAAAAGAAAATAGATTATGTCAGCAGTTTGGCTGCAAGTCAGATATTTAAAACTAAAAAAAAAAAAAAAAAAAAAATCAACCAATAATTACTGATCGATTGATATGAAAGGCTTATATTGTGATACATTTTTCAGCCATATTGCTCAGCCCTGGTTTCTGATCTGTTTTTAATTCATATGAAAACTCTTTATATTACAAGCTGTGGGTAGAGGTCTCTGTGTGAGAGGTTCAATAATCTACTTACAATCACATTATAGCCTTTTAAATCTTAATCAAATTAGGATTTCCAGCTCTGCCGCTGAAAGGCAGAGTAGAGCAAAATTACTCTGATTTGGCCTTAGAGGCCAAATCAGTTTTCATCACTTTGCCTGTGATGAAAAATGCCAAATTTAGAAATACTGGCAGCCATTTAGAAATGAAACTGCTAAAGTAGTAATGAAAATTTTCCATGCTGTCGTTTGTAATGCTAACCACACTAATCACTGATACAAAGTGATAAAGCCAGTTTAATAAGAACTCTCCATTATTGTTTTGCTTTAAGACAGTAAAATAGTGTTTTGCAGTGTCTGACTGCAGTGACCTCATTCACACAAGGTGATGTCACCTCTGCTCAAAAGATGATTAATAACCGTTACCAGCTGGATGGCCTCGAGATAAAATATACTTCCTACATCTTCTGCTAATGTAGCTCTTGAATAATTAAAATATTATAAAATTGGAATTGGTAGTGCCAGAAAATCAGGAAAAAGACAGAGAAAATGCTGTGTGGCTCATGTAGAACAATGTTTCATAAACTCTGGTCTCCATGTTCTAGGCGTTTCCATGCTTCAGCATCAAATGACATCCGATTACCAGGCTGTAATCACCTGAATCAGGTGTGTTAAAAGCAGGTAAGCACCTAAAACATGCAGGGCAGACTGCATTGAGTATCAGGGCTGGGAAACACTGACGTCAGCCAAATGTTTCTGCTGAAAAATATGTCTACATAGCTCTAGATTGTTATGCGTGACAGACTTCAAATATTTAAGATGTTGAGAGAGAAATTAAAATATACCATTTAGAGCAAAATCCTGATTCAATAGCATCAAATGTATCAATATAAAGAAATTAAATCAATGCATAACTGTGATTTATGAAGGGTCTAACGAGTAAAAATGTGCATGAATTTATACACAACAGGTGGTAAATTAATCCATATTAATGGGGTTGTCCACTAAAACTAAACAATAATTAGCAGCAGAGCAGATGATACGGAATAAGGGAAAATAAATCACCTACAGTAATGCTGTGTAGTATCTTATGTAATGGCCACCAGTGTTATACAAAGGATGTGTCATTCATGACATCTATGCCAGATTTTTGTTTTTTCATGAGGCCTCCATTGCAGATTTCATCATATTTCTTGTTTTAATTTACCATCAAGCTTATTAAATTAGTTTTTATCGTCTTAAGGTCCTAATGTTTCAGACCATTACACTAACAAGAACTCGGAAGCCCAGTTTTTCCACCAATGGCGCTTTTCCTCATTTATGGCAAATCTAAAACCTAAGCTCTTCAATTATGCTGCGATAATCCGCTATTTTCTGGCTGAACGGTGACATTTGGTGGACATTTTGTGGACCGAACAAAGAAGCTATTAAAAAAGGGAGGCGATATATAAAGATAAAACTTAGAAAAATATATTTATCCTTTATTAACCAATATAATTTCGCCATTTCGTTAAAAACTTTAAACGTGTCCTTCCAGCTCAGATGGGGCGCCGTCACATAACAAGAGGCCTGAAGACATAGCCTTCTTTTTACGGTAAAAAACCAACGCCTTTTGCCAACTTCACCGAAAAAAAAGCAGTGCATAAACCCAAAAGGAAATTATTGGCTGTGTTTATGATTGATTTCATCAAAAGATACGTCAACTTCAACCAAGAGAAACTTCGAGTGACCGGCTAAGACCGGTTCAGCTGCGCATCCGACCGCTGCTTCCAAAGCATGGCGACCAGCACAAAAACCTTCACTGCCGTTAAAAACACGGACAGAAAAAATGGGTTTACTTTGACCATCTGCAGCGAAATCCAAAAAATTAAAGAATTTGACGTCCGAGTAAGGAGAAATTTGATTAAATTTGTGCCGCGTAGGCCGCGGTTTTATCGAGGAAACGTGAAGGCCAGCTGGTGAGAGCTTCCGTCCTGATTTTAGAACAAAACCCGAAGAGGTGAGCCAGGAAAAAAACACGCACAAAAAGCAAAATGGCAGCCAGAAAAACCGCTACTTACTGGGATATGCTTACTCATTGAAGATTGTAGCTTAATCATACAGCCGGTCCCAAGAAAAACGGTCAGAATATGAAACGGTTCTCCACCATACAGTCCGGTGTTGTTTCTCCGAGCTGAGCCGAAGTCTGCTGATCTGCAGGGGAAGAAGACGCTGACACGAACCGGAGATGAGGCAACGCCGAGTGACGTTTCCGGTCAGGACTTTCACAATAAAAGACCGGCGTTTCAAACTGCCTGAATAAAAACAAGCATCAACATGCAATATGTAAAACACTCACAAATGATTCATATCAAGACTAACTGCCTTTTTGTTGTGGATGAAATTAGGCTTTTTTTGCTATATGAACTTAATGGTTTATCACAATATTTTGTGGTACTAATGTGATAATTATAAAAGTGGCGATAAGAACAATTACTATTTTTTAGGTAACTATTTTTTAGTTCTAAAAAAAATCAATTCATTGGAATTTATTGTGTCAACAACAAATCAAAATCTTGTTGCAACAAGAGATTTTCATAATAAATAAATACTCCTACTTTGAATTGTCTTACAGATACTTGAAAATCTATTTGTCACTATGAAGAGAACAAGTTCTGTAATCCCCAGTGAATTACCTTGTGCTGCAAGTACAAAGTTGTCTTTTTTAGTCATTACATGCTTGCTCAGGATTAAATGTCTCATGCAGTTACATAGACTTCCTTAAGTATATAATGTTTCACTAACGTACCTTTTGGTCAGATGACTTTGTGCTGAGTTACAACTTGGATTAAATTGCATTGCATAAAAATAGGAATGTGATCCTATGATTGTTTTGTATTGCTATGAACTGAAACTGTTTTTTGTAACTCCATCTGAATTGGACCTTTAAGAAAAGTTCCTTGAAATGATAGCTGCTGTGATTTGATACTCTATTATGAACTTAATTTACTAGAATTTTTATATTGTGCTGGTTGATACAAATTTAATGTCATGTGCAATATTTGCATGATTCACATCTTTTTTATTTAAACTTGTAGCACAATCTAAACATTTGCATCTGTTATTTTTATGCTATTCTTTCAAAAACTGTCTTTCAGATGTCATATTGCTAATCGTTCACAAAAGAGAGTGTACATTTTATAAATTGCAACCAAATCACGTACTAAAGCTGTTTTCTTGATACATAGAGACTGCAGGGGGTAAAAGGGCTCTTCAGATATGAAAAATCTACTGGTGCAACTGGTTATTCATTGTTTTTCTTGCAAATATTTGGTGCAAATGCCGCATCAGTGCCCTTATTTACTAACACAAAATCATTATAAAGAGATAGCAGGACCTGCTGATCAGACCTGCTCTCCACAAAGTCTATAAAATGTACTCTAGACAGAGAACTTTCATGATACAGGTACTTTTATTTTGAACTTTCTGCTTCCGGTTTCGATTGTTTTTTTTTGTGTGTGTGTGTGTGTGTGTGTGTGTGTGTGTGTGTGTGTGTGTGTGTGTGTGTGTGTGTGTGTGTGTTTCTCTGCCGCTGCCTTGATGCAATCCCTGGAAACCCCACCCTGAAAATGTGCGGTGTTATGTCCAGACTCATCCCGAGGAGGCGCAGGTCAGGTGGTTTCTGACGCCCGGGACACTGGATCGCCACACGACTCAAAACACGACCCGCACACTTTACTGCGAATCTATGGAACCGGTTTGACTCGTTTCTCAACACCAAGTTAACAGGAAATAAAATATGCTAAAAAAAAAAAAGAAATAATGGGATCATTACCGCTGGAGGAGGTTTAGTCAATTCATTATGAAATAAAACAGGAACAAAACAAAGAACTCTGCAGAATTAACTGTACAACTCAACATTCAATTGTCCTTAATATTTTTGCTATAAATCAAGCAGAAGAAAAAAATAATTGAATTACTGATTGTAGAAGAAAATAAATCAAGGATAACAATCAATAAACATCACAATGAAACATATTGCATATATATTCCCCATATTTTATTTTATTATTGTGTAAAATGTACATTGGGGTGGGCAATATGGACTTAAAAATTTACCACAATATTTTGTGGTACTATTGTGTGATAACTATAAAGAACAATTTATTACTTTATAGGCAATCATATGGTTGTGACTGCGAGACACAGAAATTACAGCCCCACATAAACAAATACTGCTGAAAAAGATTCCCATTTCTAATATACTTCTTTAGGGCACCCGTCACATGGAGAAATGTGATTTATAGCACTGAACTGCAAACAGCAACTGAATTTAATCATATTTTCAAATTTATTGGTATTTATTGACACTTTGAACAAACAGTGGAAAATATAGTAAAACTAACAATACAGTTTTTATTTATTTAGTCAAAATAACAGAACACAAAAAGTCTAGAGCAACCTCTGTTTGGCACTCAAACTTAATTAATACTCTTGATTTGATTTGTTGTTCAATTGTATGTTGAATAGAAACATTGGTGTACATCTCCATAGTGATTATTCGATTAAATTCAAAAATTCTTTATTGATTCGATGGGAAGCTTTTTTTTTTTTTAAAGTAAGTTAATAATGATCACTGTATGTGTTCTTTCTTCTCACACTTTGTAAGCAAAAGTTAAATGTTCAAACTACATTACACAATAATTTTTCATGTTATTGCCTCCTGGTGGAGACAAGTCTAGCTCTGAATATTGCTCCACTTTTACCGGATTTGTAAATTAGTAGATGAATTATAATCATACTCATTGTGTTTCATTTTTGTTACTATTTCAGAATTAAAAGGTGTAAGTTTTCAACTGTTGAACTGTTAAACTATTATTTAACTACTTGTATAAAATTCCCAAGTAGTTTTTCAGAGCACATTTTCCAATTGCAAATTATAGATGTGTTTTTCCAGATTTTTAAGTTATTTGTCTAAACAAACAGCCATCTGAAGAGTACTTTCAAATAACACCAAGATCGTGTGTGTGGGTTAGAAAATTAGGCAACATCAGTGTTCCTGGAAGCTAAATGTAAGGGTTATTTATCTCCTTCGGTTTACATCAAAACCTGTAAAAAGTTAAGAACCAAAATCACATGAAAAGGTCAACAAAAAACGATGATAACGTTTTGCCTTTTTGATGACTACATGTCAATTAACTGACTTCTACCAGACTCTGGATAACAGGTTTCGAAATCCTGATCTTTCTCTCTGGAAACTGCTTAGATCTGCAGTTTCAATTATTCCCGTTTTCCACCAATGGGATGAGAGCAACAATGTTTCAGTCCCTACCAGTGGCTGGCTGGTGCCAGTTTGCAGCTGGTCTCCAGTGGCTGTCGGGGTTGGAGAGAATGTTCTAATCCGTCACCATTGTACCAATTGTCTATAAAAATTAATGTGCAAGTGAAGCTCTGCCTTCAAATGGGGGCAAATCAAATTCCAATTTCCAATTAATCAGCACAAAGACAGGCATGAATGACTCTGAAGATTTCAAGGTAACAATTCAACATCTATTTTCTTTTCTTTATTTAGTTAAATTTAATGTGAAGGTGTGCAACGAATATAGATTGCATTTTAATCTAAAAATATAAATTAAGTATTTTTTATTTTCAATGATTCAAAATTTTTTTTTATCGTTTTCTTGTCTTTTATTTTATTTATTTTGTGGTGAATTACAAAATGTATCTTCATAACTTTCATTAAATTTCTTGTACTAGCCCGACCGTTTATCTCGCCTCTAATCTTTCGCCCACTGACTTGGATTCCGTCCGTTAGAATTTCAACCGGGCCAATCAGTGAACAGCAGTCGATTGTCGACGTCGATTTTCTGCGCTGTTTTAGAATTATAGCCTACGTCCAGTTTTAGCGATGGTGGCAGAGGAAGTGAACGAAGCCGTCCAGTCTGTGTTTGCTACGCTTCAAAACACCGAATTAGCATTAGCAGCCGCCATGTTCGGCTTAGCAAAACTAAAAGTTGTTTACAGCACAGAACACCGGCAACTTCCGGTACGCGTTATAAAGTCGAACTGGCTCATTACATACGTCACGGGAAAACGCTAGCGTCATCAATCAATACCTAACGCGGGTAAAGTACCCCAAGATTATACTCAAGAAAAAGTAGTACTACTTCAACATATTTTTAAAAAGTAGCTGTCCAAGAAATTACTCAACTAAGAATAAAAAAAGTTTTTTGGCAAAAAACCCAGTCAAGTACTGAGTAACTGATCAAATTATCAATCATTTAATATTTAAGAATTACATAATCAGACGGACAAAAATATAAAGCTAGGTGGAAATTTCGGTATTTTAAAGACTGAAATTAAAATAATTTATATAACAAAATCAGGCAAAAGAAAAAATTTCCAATTCAGTTTCTGTCAAAATAAAACTGATGGAACTTTAACAAAAATTGCAGGTATGTGTTTGTGTCTGGTGAATTTTAGGTTAAAATTTAATTGTTCTTCATTCAGTGGGTAGAAAGTCCAGAAGGTTTACTCAAGTAGGTGTAGCGATACTTAATAATGAAATTACTCAAGTAAAAGTGAAAAGTACAGTGTAGTAAAAATACTACTAAACTTATATTTTTGCTTCAAAAAGTTTCTTAAGTAAATGTAACCAGTTGCTATCCAACTGTCAATAGCCGAGGGTAAAGCAAAGAGTAGAACAAGGAGCTATTTTTACAAGGCTAATCATCTCCGTAATATTTATTACAAAGATGTTTGAACAAACAACAAAAATGTTGTCTTGTCATTTTTCAGTGCCAACACATTTTCATTGTAGGAATCCAATGACAAATAAAATCCTTTAATCATTGATTTGTCAGTGTCTCAGCACCAGTTTTGGGACTTTTTTTGCAGGAGAGTCACACCAGAAGCAAAGACCAAACAGATGGAACAAAAATGAGTCTAGGCAAAGAAGAGAAAGGAGTTAAAGTAACTAAGAAGTGTGTACCTCTGATGGGTCAAAGCTGCAGAGGAGGAGATACGTCTCCTGACCTATGTTTGACCAGCTTGGAAATGCCGTCAGAGCCTCTTCCAGTTTCTGCATCTGGTCCTCAAGATGAAGATCTGCGACTGGAGGAACGTCCACATAGGGAGGACTGGATGAAGGACGAATCATCCCAGACTAAAGTGTCGTTTGGTGGACTGGGTGTCCACCAGCAGACCATGGAGGAGCTGAAGAGCATCCTGAGGGACAGTCATCTGCTCAGCGTCCGAGGGAGAGAGGAGGGGAAACCAGGAAGTCCGTTTACCTACCTCCATGGGAGCAGCAGCGGCGGCGGTATAGGACGCGAGAGACGGGGGGACGATGACAACCCTCACAGGACGTTCAGCACCTTCAAACCTCAGTCTGATGCTTCCAGAAGGGGGGGAAGCTCCAGAGAAAGTACGCCTATTCATCTGCCCCCCGCTGTGGATGCATCCAGCTCAATCAGGTCTGCTGCCAAAACAAATAGGCAGCCTGGGGTCAGGATCTCCCCACAGTCAAGCAGCAGAGCCTGGGGAGAGACGGGAGATTCAGGTCAGTGACGCCCAAAGTCAGGCAGTAACTAGTTAGTTACTTAAGTAACTATTTAGTTACTTAAGTAACTTCTAGGAGTAGTTTTACTACAATGTACTTTTTACTTTTACTTCAGTGAGTCTATCATAAAGTGTAATCAGAGTTGGGTAGTAATTTACATTTATTCGATTAACATTTAACATTTTTTGGAAAAAAAAAATACTTATAGGAGTATTCTCACTATGCTGTGCGTTTTACTTTTACTTGAGTAATTTTATGAAGTATTTCTACTCCTTCTTGAGTAAAATTTTCTACCCACTGAATGAAAAACACGTTTCAACCAAAAATTCACCAGACACACACCTGCTGTTTTTGTTAAAGTTTTATGAGTTTTTATTGAAAGAAACTGATTTGGAAAAATTTTTCTTTTACCTGAATTTGTTAATTTTTGCTACTTGTATGAATTAGTCATTTTTTTCACCTTAAAATACCAACATTTCTATTTAACTTTATATTTTGGTCCATCAGATTGTGTAACTTTTAAATATTAAATGGTTGATAATTTATTTAGTACTTGAGTAGACTTTTTACCAAATACTTTATTACAGCTACTTTTTGCTTTTACTTGGGTAAAAATATGTTGAAATAGTATTTTTGTGTTCTCTACCCATCTCTGATGATGCTTTGGGTGAAAGACAGGTTAGTAGAAATATTTATAAACAGATCAAGATTAAAAAAATTATTTAGCTTTACCAGTTTTTGTGGTTGTAGACAAACATAATGCCTGATAAGCATCATATTTAATTTTGTCGTATTTTAAAAGCTTTGATCATTTATTTAGACGAGGTCCTTCTAGTGCAAGGCTGTTCAGAGTGTGGCTCTAGGGCCATTTGTGGCCCCTGGACTGGTTTGTGTGACCCCTGACCACAATTCAAGAATGATTTAAATAAATTAGGACAAAACTACAGCATTAAATTAAAACCAACTTTCAAAAACTGATAATCTTTTCCAAGCTTTGTGTTTCTGCACATCACTGACTTCTACTTTAGGGTTTGTAGGTCATCAAGTCTCCATGACAACCACCTGGAAAATATCGACATGACAGGGGATTGTTTGAGAGTCATGCCTAGAAAAGGCCTATTTTGTTCCACCATCACAAATATAAACATCTGGAATCTGCTAAACTGTTGTAGAACTTAAAAAAAAAAAGATTTTTTAGACTCTAGTGGCCTTATTGAATGGTAAATAGACAGGAAATATAGTAAAGAGGAAAAGAGAGAAGGGGAAGACAGGAAGCAAATGGCCCTGGGAATTGAATGCAGTTGTCCACCAATAACTGTGGCACTATTGATTTGTTCCCCACTGAGTAAATTAACTGATTTTTATACACATCTTTACGTGGAGGGCAACAAATGTATCCGGTGTGAGGCTTTATGTTTGTAAAAGTTCTTCAGAGAACACTTGAACAGTAAGTTTTAGAAATACAACATATTTATTCATGTCAAATGTTAAATTGTTTTCCACAGATAACGACAGCAAAGCCGTTGAATTCTCCAGCAACTTGAGGTTTTTCTCAGCCATGGAACAAATCAAGCAGCAGATCGCCAGAGAAAACATCACCTTCGTCCGTTTTGAGGCCACCGATCTCCACGGAGTGTCGCGGTCCAAGACGGTGCCCGTCCGCTTTTTCCATGTAATTAACACAAATTAATCTGCTTTATTTATGTATAATGACAGAGACAAAACTTAATTTAAGTGTCAGTTGGTTTCTGAGAGTAAGGAGAAGAAGAAAAGGTATTTTGTTTCTCTGTCTTAGGCTACGTTCACACAGCAGGCAAATGTGACCCATATCCAACTTTTTCACCGCTGAATGTCTGAATGATCCAATCCCGATTTTTTTCACATTCCCTCTGTACCTCCCCCCCCCCCCCCCCCCCCCCCCCCCCCCCCCCCCCCCCCCCCCCATTTTCACTCCCGACACAATTATTACTCATATTTTTTTTTTACTATTTTATTTTTAAT
>CAEGAE010074717.1:0-59166 GCA_903067095.1 Girardinus metallicus
ATATGCGATAGTAACACTGCTGTTATGTTAGATTTACCAATGTTTTATTTTATCTTTTTTTTTATCCGATTACCCGATTAATCATAAGAATAATCGATAGATTACTCGATTACTAAAATATTCGTTTACAACAGCCCTACTTAACACTCTTATCAAGTAGCTTGACAAGCAAGGCACTTCTGTTGCTCCAATAGAGAAGAATGGTATAAAATGACATCCCAAAGCCGGGGCTGCGGGGAAGTGAAGGTCACCTCTCCTGAAACAGAACTCCGTTTCAAGTCTCCTTCTCAGAACCTTCAAGCATCAAGTCTGCCTAAATGATCCCATTGAAATTCATCAGTCCACTGCTCTGCTCAGTTTTTCAAAATAAAACTTGTTTGCAGAAATGAACAAACAAACAAAATATATGTATAATAATTCACTTTATCAGTGCTGTGGTGAATTATTAGTGTACTTTAGTGACTTATCTAAATATGTAAACAAAAAAATGTCTTGGCTGTGCTCTGTTTTTTAAACAGACACACGATGATCATGAAGCCTCTAAACTGTAAAAAACCTTGGAACCACACCAAATATTACTCATCAATTTAAAAAATTGACTGACAGATGGACGTTTCCATCCCAGTTGATGGCACATCACTTCACACCAAAGCTTGCTCCAATCTCATCCATTACTCCCCTCTTCATCCCTCCCATTAGGGTCATTTTCCTGCCTGGTATTTGTACCTAATCATTCACATGATCTGAGCAGGTTTAAAGCAAGAGCTTGGCAGCTGCTCGCTCCACGTGCCCCTGCCTCTTCCAAACACCTGTATATTTACAGATGTTAACATCTGCTGCAAGCGCCCTGGTTTGATGGTTTAATTTTAGAGGAGCAGCCAGATGGCGGACAAGAGGATTACTAGGCTAAGCCTTTGTCATCTGCTGCTTCACACCAACTTTTTTATGGGGGAAAAGGGCTACAGGGTGGACCCCTGATGGTCGATCAGTCTGGCACAAACAGCGAAGAGCGTGGATAACAAATGGTAAAACAAGCAAGTATTTATCTGTCAGATTACTCAGCAGGAGCGGGGGTTAAAGAAGGAAACCGCAAGAGATCAGAGATTTATTGTTTGGAAACTTGAAGTTAACAGGTTGTTGAATGTTATCAGTGGCTTCAAACTTTAAAAATGTCCCACAAGACTTTTAAGAACGTGAACACGTTATTGTAAACACGTCTGTTTCCAAACAGGGATTTTTAGAATAATTGCAAGAAGTAAGCACAAAATTTTCATCTAATTCAACTGTTTTTAAAATGTAAAGTACGAAACTCTTTTAGCTTTTAGAATTTTGCGGGTAAATTGTGTATAAATTGATATGTTCTAATTTATTTTTATTAATTTGATCAGTAGGAAATTGATCAACATATTTGATGTGTATTCATGACTTTGATGATGGCATTTGACAAAATGTAATCTTTATTGGTTGCTCACAATAAGTGACTATAATGTTTTAACAATAAAGCACTTTGAACTTTACAATAAAGCAAACCATTAAAATGTGACCAATTTCATTGTGCAATTTTGATTAAATAACTCACTGAGATTGAAATATCGTTTTAGCAGAAAAGTAATTAAAGTGCAACCCATTGGAGAATTTTGTTCAATAGTATTCCATTTCAGTCATTATAATTTCAGTATAGTGACTGAAATTATAAGAGCAGCTATTACACATGACTGAAATGTTAATTATAACAATACATTTTTATCATTCTATTAAAAATTCAAGTAGAAGCTGTTAGAAAAAGGCAAGAGAACAAGGGCAATTTGCCCTGCATATACTAAATGTTAACTCAAATTATAAATAAATGTCAAAAACTTTATTACATCATTGGCAAGTTCTTACATTAGTTTCACCTTATTTCAAATGGTCAAAGTAATTACCTTCTTAGCATGTTATTAGCCTTGATCACAGTTAAATGAAAAGAATCAGACAGAAGCATCTTGCAGAAAAGCAGTTTTAAACTGTTTATTAAGTGGTGTTGAAATAGCTTCGTGTTATTTATAAACATATGAACTAATGTCACCTATTCATCATGAAACTGAAGTGACATAACAGTGAATGCTTAGTCAGAAACATACACTAGTCAAGCCATTGTTCTAATGTGGAATAATTTTGGTCGACATGAAGTAGTTCTGCTTAAGTATTTTTGAAGTCTGTCAGCAAAAATAAATAGAAAACAAAGTATAATACAAAAACACCTCCTCTATGTTAGACTGAGTGGTTTACCAGATGCCTGTAATCCCAGAATAAACAAACCTTCAACAATCAAGTAAGAGCTCCATCTCAAGGTGCAATCACCTTGAGATACATACATTTATGGAGATACATAAATTTGTTTTCTTGATTTATAGTATCAACATGCAGCTCAGAATCCCACCCTATCTTCAAAGGTTTTCCAGAGCCTTTATTATCATCTCCCAGCCACATAAGATTTGTTTTTAAAGGATAACACTTGTATGCTGACTGGAAACTTTCTTTAGTTTAGAAAGGTAAAACTCAGGTGGATGTCTACTTCCGTTTGCCGCCGCCACCACCGCCGGCCAGGATCATCACCAGCCTCATGAAAATGTTCAGCGTGTCCATGTAAATCCCCATACACCTGTGGGGTTAATCCACTCATGAGATGTGCATACAACACATTACAAGCTGAAATTACAGGAAAAAAAAAAAAAAAACTGAAATTACTCACGCATTTATGGGGTCATATTTCTGTGCAGCATACAGTGGGTGTGTCTCCGCTCTCTTAATGACCTTCTGTGTGTCGTAGAGGAGGAACATGCTGAAGAGAACAAGGCCTCCGTAGACAGCGACAGAATACAGGCCTGCTCCAAATGCTGAGGTGGGTGGCAGAAACATCGACCCTGAAAATGAACAACGAAAAAACAAT
The DNA here is from genome assembly GCA_903067095.1 of Girardinus metallicus. Taxonomy (NCBI): domain Eukaryota; kingdom Metazoa; phylum Chordata; class Actinopteri; order Cyprinodontiformes; family Poeciliidae; genus Girardinus; species Girardinus metallicus. The sequence continues at coordinate 2,930 of CAEGAE010074717.1, forward strand.
TCACTGTGGCGTAAGGGTTGCTTTGCTTTGAAAAAGCAGGAGAATCTGTTGCAAGGGTAACCCCAGAAATGAGACTTTTATGAAAGAATGTTTTGATTTTGTCACAACTCATGAGATGGACTTAATAAAGAATATAACAAACATACCAAAATTGAACATTCTTGAACGATCAGAATGCTGTGTGGTGGAAAACTAACATTGTACATAATCCTACAAACACCATCCCTACAGTCACTCATGGTAGGAGTGGCAATATGAAGCTGCAGGAACAGTTTTAATATGTATAGCAACATTTCATTTTAAACTATATTTTCAAATCGATATCACATATTTTTTCTTTGGGCACGTCACTGCTAAATGTTAATGTGTATGTTAGTTTTTCAGTATTATAACAAGAAGGATTATTAAAGCTGCTAGAATTTAGAAAAGGCTAACAAGATAAATTATTGCATCACTTTATCTATTGCATAATTTATAACCTTCAGCCTAAATGTTCAATAACTTGTAGTTACCATTCTACTCATTATCCATGAGTGAGACATTTGAACTGTACTAACCAAGAGAGGAGGCGAATACCACTCCAAAGCCGACAGCAAGCGGACCTCCCATGTTGAGGAACTTCTCACTCGGAGCGCACATAGCCACAGTGGACAGACCTCCCACGATGCCTGCAGTGTACCAGGCAGCCCTCATCATCAGAGGTCCGCCCAGCAGAGTTAGTGGAGCGATGACAGCACCCATCACACCTTTTCAACAAATAAAGCAAACAAATAAAAATTACAAACAGCAGCAACAAAACAAGTTCTTATAAAAAAAAAAGGGTAACTTGGGTAACTTGGGTGTGTCTACCTGAGCAGAGTCTGACTAATTAACCAGCTAAGAACACTTTGTTATACTTTTTTAACAAAAAATGTTTTTCATTTGTTCAGAATAGGACAAAATGATAATATTCTGCTTAAATACTTGAAAACTATCTGCTAAAATTAGCTGACATTAAATGCCATAATTCTACCTAAGTCTATAATAAAAATCATGGTAAGAATAAAAAATGTAAGGTAAAATTACTGTAACAAATAATATGTTAAGTTTTTACTTCCTTTTTTTTTTTTTTAAATAAAGTAGTACAATGAAACCGTAGTACTTTTACTCAAAGTGATCATAGTATAAGAACTATTAGAACTATTATTTTACCAGTTTATACCTACAACAAACTGAACTGCAAAAATTAAAAAAACACATCTGCATTTATTGATTTTTTTTCCCCTTTCCTTTATTGCCCTCTGGTGCTTCACTAAAGTAATTGCATATCAGAAATTACAATGCATATGAAAAATCTTGTTTTTCACCAACTTTACCGCTTTTTTTCCCAACGATAGCAATTTTCATTGAGCATAGGTTGCTATGAAGATTGTCAAAATGAAATAGAAATAAAAGCAAAGTTGTTTATAGTGAATGAAAATGTAATTTGTCACAAAACAAATAAAAAAATTTGCTCCTTGTTTTAAGCCTGCCACAAAAATTGCACACCACCAACATTTTAAGGACAAGGTAGCTAATATTTTAACTCATTCTGAGTGAATTTGAAAAACAGAATGGATACGTTAAAGGGAGCAGTTCTGTCAAAGGAACCAACTGTTGTTAAAATGGTAAGATGAAGACTTTTGGATGCAGGTATGGAGTAAAGAAACTACTCCTGTTCAAATAAAACATCAAAAACAGACTGAAATTCTGTGGGAAGTACCAGGATTGGACTGCAATGCACAAGGCTGAAGGTATTCTCTTAAATGTCTTTAGGCTCCTTGGGACTTATGGAAAAACAACTGTTCAGATTTAAAAAGGTAAGAGCTACCTAGAGTACTGCAGCCTCTAGTTTATATTTATGTGTGGGTGTCTAATAACACCAAAGCAATGAAGTCTGTGAAAGACATTCTATCATTCCTAAAACCTTTGGTCACGACTTTAAGAAAACATGTTTTGTCTGCAAGACATCGTGTAGCAAACCTGCATGCAGCATCCAAGCCAGATGTTTGGGTATTGGACTGTGCTCATATGAGATGGATCGAACCAGCATCCCTGCTCCAATCATTGCTGCAAAGGTTGCTCCGATTGCCTGGTAAATAAAGAACAGGCATTACATTCAACTAGAAATAACCACTGATGCCCAAACTAATTTAATATTAAAACAAAAAGGCTTAAAAGCTCAACTACAAAACTCACCATCCAGGACCCCCTCATCATCAGACCCATCAGCGCCGGGTTCCTGCTAACAGCTAAAGCCGACAGGGCCGTCAGTCCAACGCTGCCTGCAAAGTACATGTAGGTGGAGTGGATTCTGTCCTTCACATACTGAGGCCAGATCCTAAATGAAGTGGAAAACGAGCATTAGAAAGTACTGAACAGAACTGAAAATGTGGGATGTCATAAAGTGTAGCATCTACTCATAAACGTCCTTGTCACTCACACTGATTTCTCAATGGCGCCAATTTCATTGGACATGCCAAGACCATAGTAGCAAAGTGCTCCCAGGCCCACCACTGCACCTCCGGCAAGAACCATTCTTCCCATGCTGTCAACTGGCAAACAACACAAAAACAATTTCACATATATTTTTCATCATGTTGATTAATAATATATATGTATATTTGTGTAAAGCAATCACTTTTGATGGCTGTGTCGGTTGCTGGTTCGAAAGCTGCTTCCTTCAGCTGCTCCCTGCTGGTTTTTGCTCGGCGGAATCCAAATCTGGCCTTTGAGGCATAACCCTTTGGATAGAGGAAGAAATTTGACAAAAACTTGTAAATGCTGTTTTCTAATTGAAGTTTAACTATCAACTTACATATAAATCAATACAAGTCAACAGCAAAACATCAAATTTTATCATATATGAAATCTATTAACCCAATCTTAACCAGTACACACAATCAACGTGCCACAATCAATAAACTGCCCTCAAACATATACAGTGTCAAAAGAGGCCAAAGAATATCCAACGATTGAATCACTTAACAATAACTTACTGTACTTGCTGTACCTATGAAGGTAACAAAGCTTATGTGTGAAGTTTGTAGGGGTTTCAAATCCTTTAATATATTGAAATAGCACAGCATGATGACAGACTGAGAATGTTTACTACACATTAGGCTGTTGAGTATATTTAAATCAGTCAATTAATGATGAATATTCCAGACACTGATATTGCAATGATGCTATATTTTCAATATACTGTGCAACCCTACGCAAGATGCACAAAAGATCACCGTGTCAATTGGGAACAGTGTTGTGCCGCCTTATGCTTCCTTCAAATCCATAAAATTCAGCAAACAATGAACATAGAGGAACATTAGAGAGATTATGGTTGTTTACTAACCAAGACTTCAGAACCTATACAGTACCTGCTGCGGCCTGAGGAGGGGTGGGCAGGCCTTCAGGGTGGGCGCTCTCAGGGCCGATGAGCCCTGTGACAGCACAGGACGGAGCCCGACCAACGGGAGACTCCTCAGGCATGTCAGCCTCGCCACCAACATGTTTGCAATTTCCTTCTACTCTGTAGTGACCTGAAACACAAACACAGACACGCACACAAGTGTCATAAATATTTATTTATACTTTATATGTATTTGATTAATTTAGCAATGTTAAAGCTTATATTCGTATCTATCTTATCTAGCTTTTTCATCTATTTTGCAATTTATTACATAGAATTTAATTATTGAATGACTATGCTTACTATTTATGTTTTGAATTTTTTAAAACGTATATTTTCTATATTTAAGATGTTTTTCCCTATAATTGCTTAAATGTAATAAAAAAATATTACATTTCAACCACAGTGTAACCTTTTGTACAACACTTTATGTTACAGATATCCAGATGAAAAGTGCTCTAACATGATGTTTGCGTCAATCCCCAACAAAGGCCTGTTTGTTGTGTTTAAGAACCATTTGCTTTAAAATAAAACTCACAACAAATAGAAAAAAAAAACATAGTTAAGGCCTTGCAATAGTTTATTATTTATCAAAAATGTTTTATGTTACAACCATTTTTAAAAATAAAGAGACTAAAAGCTGCTTTCCGATGATAAATTGTTAACAAATTGAGAATTTACAAGCTTAGTACTTTTTGCAGGCCCAAAGACAAATGCTAACGTATCAAATCAGTTGATTTGTTGTATATTTAAGCACTTGAAAACACAAAACATTAGAATAGCAAGTTACTTAAAAAGAATCCAAAGAAGGGAAACGTTTTCTCGAACCCTAAATTGATATAACTGCCACAGCAACATACCTAATTATACGGGTGTTGCCCGTTACATCAAAAAAATACAGAACCAGTTATTTAATTCAGTCAGGTAACTAACATTAAGTAGCAATGTTTAACTGCGTAGAGGACGCCTGAAACATTTCTGAGATTAACCTGATTTGCAGTGATGAAACTAAATAAGTCACTTAGCAAAGAGAGGAAGATATTTTGCAAAGACAAAAATTCTTAAACACCAATTGGAGGCTTTTTACCGAGAGAAACGTCTGAGGTTCACCTTCCTCGTTAGAAATGCGCGAGTCTCTGACGCAACTATTTTGCAACGAGCTGATAGACCTTCCGGAAGATTCTGGATTCTACGTCATCATCGAGCGACGGAAGATCAATTGTAGTTCCAAATTGTTAAGCATTTTAATCGTAGGATTATGATAGAAAGAAGCTCGTAAACACACTTAAACGCTTTAAAAGCACCCCGGGTCTTTGCCAAACGTTTTTTTTTTAATATATTAAATGTAAAATAGTTTATATTATCCAAAGAAACGGAAGTTAGATTGTTGCATCATGTAGTCCTGTTTGGTAATATAATTTATATGAAGTACTCAGGTTAGTAAAGCACCCCAAAATTTTACTCAGTGTTACAGTAGCTGTAACACTGCTGCAGCATATTTTTTTTCTCAAGTAAAAGTAACAGGTAGTCATAAAAAAAAAAAAAAATTCAAGAATGAGTAAAAAGTATCAAAAACTGATCAGCTGCTAACTGATCAGAACATCTGATTTAGTAATTAAAAATTCTGTCAACACATTATGTGCAGATTAGGGTATTTTTAAGACCAACATGAAAAAACAATATAAATAATTGACATAATAGAAAAGGGCAAAATACTTCAAGTGGCGGTATATTGTATTCACTATATCTTCATCATTTACAAATGTCACAAAAGGCCCAGCAGATAGAAGGACATTAGAACAACAATGGCTGTGTTGTCATAAACCCCATAAAGCTCTCAATAGTCTACAGGCAACTAATAAAGCCATATAATGCAGGATACAGATTTCTCCACTAGATGGAGCCATTCTTCTTTAGCTGAGACAAGAAGATAACCACTAAAGCCTGGATTTTTAATTCCAAAACTACATGGTAAACAAGTTATAGGCCACAAACCTACACATTATTTCTCGAGATACCGACAAGAATGTGCGTGTAAAGTTTATTTGGCGAGTAATCAATTTGAGGGTTCGATTTATGGGATCGTTGATGGCGCGCCTCCTGCCTGAAGCTCCGCTCCTCTGTAACCAAAGTTGATTCAGTGCGAATCAGTGAGCTGCAACTGTTGGAGTTCTCATTCACTTACAGAGGATGCTCTCCCCACCAACCCGATCAACATGGTTTTATTGAACTCCCGTGATTTGCTTAGCGGAACTCCACCAAATGCTTCTTCGTTACGAATGGATCGTTTTCTGTCGCAGAATTAAAGGCGCATTTTGAAAGTGATGGAATCAGTTTCCCTACCGAGTCGCACTTTGAGAAGAGGCTGAACAAGTGGAATGAAAGCGGGACGCCTTCCAACATCAGAGCTCATCATAATGGTTGGTTCTTAACAAGTTTGAGTTTGACTTTACTGATTGCAACCTGCTTGAAGAAGAGGAACAAGTTCAAAGTTTACAATATACCTCAAACAGTAAAGTTACTCCAAATAAGACACTTGTGACTTTGCTCATGCGTCTTTTATTAAGACGGCATGGTTTAATTTGTTCTCATGACTTAGGGGGAGGATTCAGTCAGATTTATTTATCTTTAGTTTGTTTCTCCTGTAGACTTTAGTTTTCTAAAAAATAATGTTGTTTGTGCTTCTATAAATCAGTGCATGCAAGTGCTTTAAGTTTGCTGCGCGGTTTCTGCAACTTTTCCACACTTTTTCTCACCAAAACCACACGGTTTAATACGTGAAACTGTGGATGGCATATGTATTCAACTTTGTTTACCACTGGATGCAGTCGAGCGCTATCAATTGCTTTCTAATCCGTAAATGTGGCCAATCTTAATCACTGCAGAAATACAGATGTTTTATGGAGGGAGATTTGTGAACCAACAGCATCATGAAAAGCAGGGTTAGGATATAAAACAATAAGCCAACTCTTTTAACACTTGACTCTAGAAATAAGTTTATGGCGAAAACGAAAACCTACTGACACATGAATCCTTTATGAAGCTTACGCAAGTTAGGCAAGAGGAGCATTATTCAGAGAAGCTGCCAATAGGTCTATGGTAACTCTGGAGAAGCTACAGAAATCCACAGCGCAGGTGGAATAAGATGTTGTTAGGAATACTATTTGTCATAGAAATGACCTTTTAGTGTCAGAAAGAAAGTCATTGCTAAGAAAAAGCCATGGGACAACTTCTTTGCAGTTTGCCTTAAGCAATAGCGGAACAGCTAATATGTGGAACAACATGTTTTGGTCAGATGAAGCCAAAATCGATCTTGTGTGGCAGAATAAAAACAGATTATCCCTTCTGCCAAACAAGGGGTTGATAGAATCATGTTGTAGAGATGCATTTATTTTCTCATGGACAGGGAAGCTACTCTGAGTTTGTGGAAAGATGGTTGAGCTTAAAAATAGAGCAATCCCAAAAGAAGATCTGCAAAAACAGGGCAAGCCTTCCAGCAAGACAACAACCCCACACACTCAGCCAAATCAGCAACAGAAAAGTTTATAACAATACATTTCTATGTGTTTGAATATATCTTAGTGAATTTCAAGCAGCTATCACTAACTGAGAATCTGTGGACATGAAACAGAAACAAGAGTGTTTTCACATTCCCTTTATCCAGTCTGATGTCCAATCTTTTGAAAGCCATGTGCAAATATTGCGCCAATCATTTTAGTTTTGCCAATGCCTTTACCTGTTATCTATTTTATTTAACAGCTAGGCTTCCCAGTTTTATTGGTGTGGGGAGGGCTTACATAAAATATGCCCTCTGCATATACAGAGAACTGGGGGTTTATTTTCTGTGGCTACTGAGCACAAAAATTTAAACATTTGCAAAACCAAAAGCTATTGAATATACTCAATATTTATCAAGATACTTAAATGTGGCAAAAAAATAATAGCAACCTTTTTCTAACAGCAGTTGTAAGCTGTTACTTTTCTAATTTTCTATATCAGCTAGCTGTACTACACCTCTAACATTAGCTTACACATAAACATGAATAAGTCAAATTTATGTTTCACTTCTATTAATTTGGAATCTCCAAAAAGATTCATTTGCCTGTTCTCTCATCAATAATAATAGTAATAATAACAATAAAATCTACGTTATTAAATTAAGCTACTACAACTTTCTGCCACCACAAAGTGGAGTTGTGAGTGATGACAGTTTGTGTCCCAATGCTGAAATTGTTATTTGAATAGAAAACAGTGAAACTGACAAAACGTATGCAACCAAACAACAACATAAACCCATGTGGAATCATGATATTTTAAATGAAAAACAATGCATGAAAACAACACAATAACAAATTATTTCAGGAGATAATACTCTTCCACATCAAATTTATTTAACATAAATATTTTGAAAGTAATACATAAAGAAGCTAATGTATATTGGAGAGTAAATTTATTGTTATCATTCACTGTTCACTATATATTCACTTGACCTCCAAGTGGTACAGCAGACTCAGCAGACAGTTTAGTGTTTAGTCAAAACATGTTTATTCTTCATTGACCGAAGCAAACAATACATTTCTAGCTATGTAGAATATTCAGAAATCTTACTCAAGTAAGAGAAGTGTTATTTCAAAATATTTTTTTTTTACTCAAGTGGAAATAAAATGTGCTGTGTAAAACTAGTCCTAGAAGTATATTCTTTTTCCAATAAGCTACTAATGTTCAATGTTCTTTGAGAATTTAACATATGAGAAAAAAGTGTGAATAACAGATCATCCTTATTTATGATTCAACTCATATGTCCTTAAGTCTTATCTTGAACAAAATAAAAAATAGGGCACGAAACTACTAATTTTCATGCATTTGGTAGAGAAGAAAAAAATTCTGACTTTTCTGTATTTGACCTCCAAATCTCCAATCAGAAATGATCATGAAAAAAAAAAAAATCCTTGATTCTCGCCCCTGGCTGATTTGATTTGTGCAGATCTCTAATGTATGTTAAAGACTTTCTTGCATTCTTTGTAAATAGGCCCTATTTGTATGCAAAGCCAAATTCCATAGTTGCAGTACAGTCACATGCAAAATAGGCTTGGGTGACTGCTGCTTAATTTGTCTCCACATAAGATTTACATTAAATAAGAGGCAGCTATTAAAGGCATTTTGTAACAAGATGATAAATGGTGCACAAGCGATTTTGTTATGAGCAGATGATCAAACGTGTCATATGCCTCAGTGGTTTGTGAATATTCACGAATGTCAGCTCAAGTGTTTTTTTTCCCCCTTTACACAGCAGATGCAATAAGCTGAGATAATTGGTGTACATCTAATTTACTATATAAATGACAAAACATCTAACTGCTTATTTACTTGATGAATTGTTGATGTGAAATATCTTTTTTTCTGAAATTATATGTGGATAAAAATGCACATTTAGCTCTGCAGAAAGCTGTCAAAAAAGCTTGCAGGATTTGTCAATAACTGTCTTGTTGGGTCTTTTTGGCCTGTTACTTACCTCAGGTGCTGTCATTTAGTACATGAGAGGCCGAGATAAAACTGGAAATTCTCTCAGATGTAATGTAACTTTGCTCCTACAGACTGTTGTTTTTCAGTTGAGGCAGATTATGCATGAGTTACGACATCCGAGATCTAAGCCACTGATAGTGTGATGTGTAAATGACCAAGCAGTTTGAGTTCTGCTGCCTCACCCCAAAAGGAGGGTTCAGAGTCACTCCCGTGTAAAGACCCCTTTGTGGTCGTGGCATGCGGTAGAGTGGTGCAAGACAGTACAGACTTTTCCTTCCAATGAAAGCACGTCTCACTACATACTGGTCCACGTCAACAGTGCTTTCTCTCTGTCTCTACTGGAGCAGCAAAACTTCCTGTTCCCACTCTGAGAATTTCACAGCCACCATCCAACCATTCCCTGTGTTTAGACTGCAGTCATTTGGACCTGCTTCTATGCTCGCAACTGGCCGGGGCAGAGGTCGCAGCGGGATGTGAGAAGTGAAACACTGCTTCTGTTAACACAGAAACCTGAAGGCACTCAGAGTTCAACACAATTCAAAAAAGAGACCGGAAACTCTTACGTGAAAATGGAGGAGGTGGTTTCAAGTTGCATTGTTGATTAACAGAAGCAGTTTATCGGTGCGTCTATGTTCAGACTGTTTCATTAACTGTTTGTGTAGCTGATACACAAAAACAAGGAAGGTAGGGAAGCATCTGCATCACCGTTACCATTTTTCAGGGCTAAATGCCTTATTATAAAACTTTAGTGCCCCTGAATAATTCAAATTTGAACAAAATATTGAGACAAATAAACATACCTGAAAATCAACAATAAACATCACAATGAGGTCCAGTTGTTTGGGAAAAAAGCTGTTTCATAAAAGGTTAAGAATGATGCATAGTAATATACTGTTACAAATAGAAATCTACATCTAAAAATGCACTATTAAGGGTTGAACACATATAAGGAATGATTTATATGTATGGCTGGTTATCCAAGCCTGGAAGACCTATAGAAAAATAGTCAAATGTCTTTTAAAATTAACTAGGAAAATAGTTAAAGATCATTTTTTACTGAAGAATCCTTAAAGTGCATAATGTTCATCAGAAATGTAATTGCGTTCAAGTGCATATAGCTTTTTCACCTCTTTGGAGCATTCTGATTTATTACCAGTGCTCCAGTACTACACTAAGAGTTTTGATACAAAAGACTATAAGATATATAATGTAAGACAAGACACAAAAAATATAAGCTTAATAATTATAAGTCATATATTTTTGAGAAATAATAATAAAAAAAAAATCTGTAGAAATATAAAGGTAAAAATGACAAATCACAATACAGATAAAGAGATGTCATTTTGTGGACAAAGTAAAAATAAATCAATAGAACATACACTGCATATCACACTGAACACACACACAGTGAAAAATGGTCATGGCAGTTTTATGCTTTGGGGAGTCTTTTCTTTCGCTGAGACTGGGAAGGTGAAGATGGCTCAGCTGCAGAAAGGATTATCCTGAAAGAAAATTTTTTTGTGTTCTTAATGGCTGCAAATTGAGACAATTTTTTACATTTGAGGAAAAACAAAACAAAACTGTATGTTCAGATAAGGTGCCCCAGTATGGCTTAATGTCCCTATTTGTCAGGACTACAACACAATTTGCTAATCTTAAGATTAGGAAAGGATCTAAGACATGCTGATATTATCTTTGAAGTAAACCAGTATCATTCTTTCAAAAATGATACAGCATGTTAGCAAATAGCTGCTATTAAATCCGCCCTTTTCTTCATTTAACTACCAAGCACCTTCAATCTAATGACTTACAAAAGTCACGAGTGGCCTCCAGGTTGAGAGCTCTACAATTTATGGTGCTGTGACAACTAGGCCTTCCCTTTCAATTTCAGCACAGCACAGTTTTATTTCTCAGCATCTGGACCTGTGCAGTCTACACCATTTAGTTGCTCAAAGTCATTCAATGAGGACCATTGTTCATAATGTGTTCTCCCAGTGTTAGCAAAAATGAGAAGCTCTAACTTTGGACTTCAGGCTGCTCTGTTGCCTACGTCTGCGGGTGGTAGACAGTATCACTTAAAGCCCGACAACCCATGAGTGTTTTTGGCAAGCAGCTTCGTAGAAGTGGGATAACAGTTTAATTGGAAAGATTGTGCTTGATTGCAGCCTGTCACTCATATTTTACTCCGCACTCAGTTGTTTGTCTGCTCAGTTTTTTAAAAGAACTTCTAGGCATGACTAACTCATAAATACAGTGTCTCTATGTGCCCCAGCCCTCAGTCTGGCATGGTGGGTGGGCATGTTTCTAAAATGCACTGGTGCACTTAAAGATAACAAGGACTTCCTCAAAGCAAGACTAACAATGTTTTTTTTTTTTTTTTACTTTTTACCTTATTTTATAAAATGCTTTTGTGCTTTAGTAAATGCCTGAAACTCTCTTCTTTTGCAAAGGAGAGATACATGGCTATGCACACTTACAAAAATTAGGGAAGCAAGAGTCTGTGGAATGCAAAAAGGCTTTGTGTAACCGTTCTTGTGACACGGCATCACACAGCATTTTTACGTCCACGCGATAGCATCAACTTCCCCCTACTAAATAAATATATGTAAAACACAGAGGCGTTTTTCACAACTACCCGTCTTCAAATGTGCAAGATATGACGCTGACAGATTGATGTTGATTTCATTTTACAGGATGGGATATTGCCTACATTTCCGAACACAAATAACTGGAAAACTCCTTAAGTAGGTGGCTGATGACCTGAAAGATTGGCAGAACCCATTTGGAAGCAGTGTGTAAAAAATATATCTAGACACAGCCACGTCCGAGGATGAGGATCAAATACACAATACCCATTGTCTTCTTTGTGGCACTTGTTATCATTGAGAAGGAAAACAGGATCATCTCGAGGTGAGTCCAATGTACTCATGGTAAATCTGTCTCTGCAAATTTGCGCTCGCAAATTTGCAAAAACATTTGTCCCATCCTACTTCCATTTCATGTCTGTAAACAAAATATTTTGTGTCATTGTTCTTGAAAGCTTTCATAATTACAAAGACAAATGTTTATAGAAATGCTAAAATCTCATGTCTATTTTAATTCCAGTATACAATTGATGATATGATATTTCTGGAGAATAAAAGGCCCATATGATCAAGTTGACTTTCATGAGATATTAGAGATTAGGGTCTTTGATCAAACAAAAATAACTTCGAGAGACCTCTAACCTAGCAGATATTAATTATTGGAGTCAGATTTATGACTCCAATAATTAATATCCACTATAAGTAAGAGATAATGAGTAGGAGAGAATGAGAAAGCTATATAAAAGTACCTTAAAAATGGATTCATGGTAGATATGAAATGCCAATAGGTATGCCTCAGCAAAGTTGTGAAATGAAGAGCACCACTTCATTTAGTTCTTGCAAATTAGATCTTTAAAGCTCTATTACTGCAACTACAAGTGTTATGTTAAGCAGAAAACTGTATTTAAATTTTAAAACTATGATTTTTCATATTTTTAGGGTGTCAGATAAGCTCAACCTGAAGCAGACCCCCCAAACTCCTCTACAGCCTGGTGCTTTCTCCCACTTAACACTGAAGCACAATGTGTCCTTCCTTGCACTCAGCAAGGACTTCAAGGTGATGAAACGGCGTCTAGAGAACTACAGTGAACACCAGGAGGTACCAACAAAAAGAAGGAAACATGTTCTCCTGTTGGCCACCACCAGGACCGGATCATCGTTTGTAGGCGAGTTTTTCAACCAACAAGGTGACAACATGTTTTACCTATTCGAGCCTCTGTGGCATGTGGAGAAGATGTTGACATTGGACACCGGAGGTACCAATGCTACTGCGTCAGCCAAGGCATACCGTGACGTTCTCCAGCAACTTTTTCTGTGCGACTTCTCCCTGCTGGAAAGCTTCATCGACCCGCTCCCTGTGAACCACATAACCACTAGCCTCTTTCGGAGGGAGTCCAGCGGCTTTCTATGTGAGGAGTCCGTCTGCAGCCCTGTTGTCAAAGGTGTTTTTGAGAAGTACCGCTGCAAGACAAGACGCTGTGGGCCCCTGAACCTGACCATGGCATCAGAGTCCTGCCTTAAGAAGGATCACAAAGTCATCAAATCAGTAAGGGTTCGGCAGCTTGAAAATCTCCGTCCACTTGCTGAGGATCCTCGTCTTGATATCAGATTCATCCAGCTGGTTCGGGATCCCCGGGCTGTGCTGGCCTCGCGAATGGTTGCTTTTGCTGCCAAGTATAAAAGCTGGAAAGAGTGGGCCCTGGGTGGGGATGGACCCCTCAATGAGGATGAAGTAAAGAAGCTCAAAGGGAACTGCGACAATATTCGAATGTCTGCAGAAGTCGGCCTCAGGCAACCCCCATGGCTGCGTGGGCGGTACATGTTGGTGCGATATGAGGACATTGCCCGTTTTCCCATGAGGAAGGCAACGGAGATGTTCCGATTTTCTGGAATTCCTCTCACTCCACAAGTGAAAGCCTGGATCTTGAAGAACACCCAGGTTTCTAAGGAGACCAGCGGGGTTTACTCTACCCAGAAGAAATCCTCTGAACAAGTAGAGAAATGGAGGTTCAGTCTGCCATTCAAGATAGCTCAGGTTGTGCAGAAAGCTTGTGGACCGACACTGAAGCTATTTGGGTACAAATTTGTGAGCAGTGAAAAGATGCTAACAGACAAATCTATAAGTCTTATTGAAGATAAAGTCTTTAGAGCTTAAAATAATAATATCACAATAGTAGAATAGATAGAGGAAAAATGACAGTTTTTTACTTTATTTTCTTGAAGTGAGGTTCAATTAAGTTATTATCAGTAATAGTTTCCTTACCTGTAGTAGACTAATGTCATATACTAGTAAGTTTGCAGGAAGAGGGATGTGGTAGAGTCATTCAAACAGATCACATTTTAGATCATTTTAACAATATAAAAACTGAAAATGTTTAGATATGTGAATGGGTTAACCATCCCATCTATGGTCATTGTGTTTCAGAGATTTGTGTTTATTCTAAGTCTTTAATGTAATGTATAAGGTTGGAATTATTGTCTTTTGTTACTGTGTTTCCTTTTGTCAACTTTAGTTCCTTTTTTAAACCTACTCTGACTCATTTGTGCCATTTCCCTTTACTTCCTATTTTTATTGTTATCTCTGTTTCTAAGTTTTTTTTTTGTTTTGTTTTGCCGAATTCTGGCTTGGTAAATTAAGTCATTTTCATTTTTAGGTTATGTCCTGCATTCGTCCAGTTTTCTGTTTTTTTGCATGTTAACTTCTTTCAACTTCTTTGTCAAGTGTCCCTCTGTTGTATTATCTGTCAGATCTCTCTCTCAGCTTTCCCTCAGCATATGTCATTGGTCTTCCCATTATTGTACCAACAAACACTCTGACCTGCAGATGTTTGTTTCTGTTCCCTCCTCTCATTGTAAACGTTGACAGTTGTTCATGCTTCTGGTTTCATTTCCGCCTACATTGAGATTCTGTCCATACTTTTTCTTGACATTATCCACTGTCAGGAGACTGCTGTTAAAGTTGTAAAGTGTAGATGGTTGATGGTTAATATAAAAGTATCAGATCCATTAGATAAAACCACTTGTTATTGAGGATTTTAAATTACTAAGATCATATAAAATAAGTAACCCTGGTTAGCAATTAGCCTTCCACTACTCATGTAGTTCATATAATTTCCTGTTTACTGATGCTGCATATAACTTATGGCAATATGACATCATTACAAGTAAGGGAACATTGTTCTATATTTATTTTTATTCTTAATTTTTATATTTTTTCATTTTGTTTTTAACTAATAACTTTGCAGAACCTCACTTCAAAAAAATTTGAAATATTCCTTTAAAAGCTGTTTGCATTGATTATATTTATTGCGATCAATCCTCATAAAACAGATTCTGTTTTCATTTTTTATGTACGATTTAACATAGTCTGAGGTCATTATTTATAACCGAACTTTAAAGCTTAATAAATTACAGTTTAGCTCTTTTTGCACTCCAAACTGCTGCAACCCATTGTCTGTTTTTTGTTCTGAAAGACCAAATTTTATAGCTGTGGCTTTATGAGCAACAATGAGCAGTTTAACTAAAACACTTCCAGGAACCTCCACTCATTGTTTTTTGCGAAGTTTTTTTCTGCAGGAACAACAAGAATTATGATTGCACCAAAGACACACAAAAATGAAATTGTGTTGTATTACAGTGTCTTTCCATGCAAAACTTTATCTTCTGACTTTGGGAAGTAATCCCTAATGAAAATGTATCTATTTGTTCCTTTGTCTATACTGTCTGACTCTGCTAATTTTGCACCCTGGCAGAAGTTACTGTTTTACAAATCTGTATTTTGACCTTGTTGAAGACACATTTTATCACTTTCCTGAAATAATGGCTTATGTCTTTTTTTTTTTTTTTTTTTTTGGCAAAGAAAAAAAAATATCTCCCTTATTATTGCCAAAAGATGATTTAGGGAAATATACTCACTTTTGCTGAAAAAAAAAAATACTTAGGCCATAAGTTTAGAAAGGTGACAATATTTTGCCACAAGCTGTTCAAAATGTTTGCTAGGTGGTACCTAGCAAAGCAGATGTCGCTACTGTAAACTAACATTCCAACTGCAGCTGGTTTGCAGGATTGTGCAAGGTTTCTCGACAGGTCTCTGTCTGTTGACTCAGGTCTTTTGGCAGGCGTTGATAAGAGGCCACAATACCCTGATCTCTATTCATGTGCTGATGCTTGCCTTTTGTCTTTTGAAATAAATCAACTTTTAAATTAAATGCAAGTGTTCTTTTTTTTTTTTTTTTTTGTAAAGGGAATAAAAGAAGGAAAACAAACAAAGAAACCATAACGAACAAATAGAAAAAACTGCAAACAGACCCGGAAACAGTCTCCAGTCCTGACCACAGTAGCCTGGATGTTTTTCAAACCGGAGATTCTGTTCCAGAATTGCAGCTCCTGCCAACGCATAGTGGTATTATTTAGTGAGAAAAGCTGATATTTTCGCTTGTTGCATCAGTAATTGACAGATAATTAATTGAGAACAGTACACATTACCACAGAATCCCTGCTTAATCAACTAAAGTCTTAACAATCTGTTTTATAGCACTAAATAAATTCACGATTGTTGGTTGTAAAACAGAACTACCAACTGAATGGTGTAAAACACTAAACATTGTTTTTAAATTCCTTTCAGACTGCGATAAAGTAACAGTGGTGACGATTTGACTGAAATGGATTCAAATTATTAAACAATATGTTCATAAATCCTCATCTTTTCAGCAAGCTGCTGTAAGTCACTGATTAAGAAAATCATTAGAAAATAAAATTGTATTTCAATTAAAAAGTTAAAAAAAACATCCATATATTTTTAGCATTGATTGTGTAATTTTTTTATGATTATGGGATAAAGCTTACATTCTGATTTTCAGATATTTTCATAATTACATACAACCAACAAAAAGGTTTTTTAATGCAATGTCAGCCAACTAAAAATTAGATCTCCACACTGCACAGTACAGGTACTGAATTCTTGACCAGGGCCTCCTTTGCATAAATTACATCAGTGCGGAGAAAGCCCAGCATGCTTTCATAGTGGACATCAGGCAGAATCAGCAATTTACGCCTCATGAAATGTCCTCAAATTCTTCAAAGAACTTTGCTTCACAATTTTTTGAGGGTGCAGTTAACCCTGTTGCTTGTGCACCTTTTTCTACCACACTTTTTTCCTTTTCACTCAACCTGAATTGCAGGCTCTTTAGCAATGGCCTCCATTTGGAGGATTATCATTGAATATCTGCATCAACTCTCAAGTCAAGACTTTTCCCTATGATTGAATTGGTCACAACATTTCTGAGAATCTGAATTTTGGGTTGTCATCTGAAAACTTCCATCAAAGCTTTAAAGTTTTTTTGTTTGTGGCTTGTCTTTCTTTGGATGGGTTTTTACTGAAATTAAATTTTGTTGTGTAAGATAACGATAAATGATTCTGATATAAGCTGCAATCATCAAAAATAGCAGAAATAAATACTTGGAATAAATGGATCTGTGTGTAATGAATTCATAAATATTTTACTATTTATGAATAGTAAATAGTTAATTATCCATTATTTTGGATAACGTTTTATCCAAACAAATTATTATAAGGTTTGGTGCTAAAAATGTCTGTGCTGTGATGGTGGGTGGCAAAGGTAAAATTATAACCAAAATAGCAAAAGCAAAACAAAAAAGCCAGTGAAGGGCCTGTTTATTGCACCAAATTATTACAATAAATGAGCTGTGAGGAAAGCTGTGAACTGTGAAAACACCCCTCCCTTCTCCTCTCCCCCTGTCTTTTTTTGAATTTTTGTTCCATGTTTATCTGTGTTGGTTTAAAATCTGTTGCCAGTCTGGGTGTGGATGTGTTCTGTTGTTTTACTGTACAAATTGCACCAATAATTTTCTGTTTTTAGTCTGTTTGTGTTGGCATTAGCCACAGAGAAACCACTAAATGCTGTCATCATCTGTACACATTTATACAAGTTTAGACTTTTAATATAAAGCATTAAATGTTCCCTCGTGGAGGCTTGCCAAAGTCAGAGGAAATCCTCACCATGTGACGGCTCCTCCAGTACGTGTTTTGAGTCTCATTCACCACAAACAGGAGTCAGTTGAGTACGTTTTTAATCAAAAGATTTAAGAACAAACTACAACAAGAATCAAGCTACAATCAAATCAGTATGTTTACCTCAGCTAAAACGATGGATTTAAATCATTCTCCCTTTTAATCCTTTACAAAAGCTAATGTTTGAGCTTTCAGCACCAAGCTAGTTGAATAACTGCAGCGGCAGCTGCCCTCACTACCAGTGTGTTTACCACTGTGGGCCCAGCTATTTAAATCTCCCAACCCAGTAATTACCCCATCCTTACATATAGTGTGGTCTAAGCCATTTTAGTCCACCTGACCCCACCCGCATACACAACTGCAGCATTTATGCAGTCTTTCTCTAACTCCAATCCGTTTTTTTCTCCTATTACACCAAAAATGATTTATTTGATTTAACGTCTATCCATTCATTCACTGTTGAGCTTTACAACTTGACAGCAGTTTCACTCAGAATTACAAATCACTGTCTGGTCTCAGTGGTTGTGCTATTTTTGAGGAAAAAAATGTGATCCCAGTTCTTCAGAATCAGGAAAGAAATTGTTGCGAGAAGAGGCTCAGCATTTATAAACTCCACTGCTGTGACTTAATGTGGGATGTGTTGAGGGTGGAGTCGCTGCTTGGTTGGAGCAAATATAGAATAACCACTTTCCGCTGAATTAAAGCCTTCTCAGCCCCCCTCCTCAGCCATCAAATGAGGGCATTTAGGTAAACCACACCCTCCTGCCTTTTTATACGGCTCTCTGCCACATCAACCGTGAGCAGTTTGAAATATGCAAAACAGCCCAATCTGTGATAAACAGAGAAAACTGAGGTGATTCCAACACGTCTCAGAGATGCACATAAAACTTATGCCGCTTCTAGAGATAATGATGGCTGAAGAGAGGAGATAAATCTAAATACACGGCAAATGATCACATACTGAGGAATGCAATTCATAAAGCTCAAGTTGTTGCATGTGATAATGAGTGACTGCGCTAGACGCAGGAAGAGAAATTTACACTCCAGACTCCCAGCAATAAACTGAGATAAGCAGAGAAAAATTGAGCAGTTCCGTCACCTAAAAGTATTGTTTTGTTTTATGTAACTCTTTGATGGGAGTTTTTTAAGCCAAACATAACCTCTTTTCAGACAGTTGCCTATGTTTTGACAATTATTTGATTTAGTTATGTGAATGATGGAATTCTTTTTTTTGCTGTCATGCTCTCTACAAGATAAATAAACACAACCTGTGTTTTAGGAGACTATGAACAGCTGATGTACCAGATGTAAAAAGTTTAAAAGCAAATATGAACTTCTCAATTTTCTTCTATACAGTGCCTGTCACGATTCTTGGATGTTTGGCTTGTGGTGCTTACGATGGGTTATTTAGGTTTCAGAGTTCATGTCAGGTCTGTTTTCACAGCTTGTTCTTTTGTTCCTTCTGTATAGTTTCTCTAGGTTATTCCTTAGGTTATGTTATTCTCTTTCTGTTTTATTTCAGTCAGTTTTATTTATCCTTGCTGGTCAAGTTTGCACGTATCGCATTGCTACAACCACAAACTTTTGTACAGTTTATCTTATGTGATACAAAAAGAAAAAAAGAAAAATTTTACACATAAAAATCAAAAACATGCACTTGCTTTTTTGTTCATTCTCTTTGCGTCAATAGCTTTTCCTCTAATGACAGCTTTGGTACATCTCCCAAAGCTGTCATTGGGAGATGTCTCCCAAATTAAACTTTGACCTATTCTCATTTGCAAAATAGTTCAAGCTCACTTCAATTGGATGTCAACAGCTTTTTTCAACTCTTGCCACAGATTTAGATCTGTGCATTACATTATTTTATCTATCCTATTGTTGCTCTGAGTTCAGGTTTTGTATTGTTGTCATGTTGGAATGTGAACTTCTGCTTGATATTTTAATACAGAATCCAATATTGCTCTATACTTAACTCCGTCTATCTTCCAATAGTCTCTGACCAGCTTCCATGTTCATGCATTTTCTCACAATGATGCATCCACCAACATGTAACAGACACTAACACCTAACCTGTGGGTCTGTGTAACTCTCAGTCACTACTGGCGTCTTGGCTGCTTCTTTGAAAAATGCCTTCCTTGCCTGGACAGTTGTGTTTTGAAGGGTTTTTAAGTTCTATAATTTTCTTCCTCTAGTCAGATGATGGGTTCAAAATGTTTGGATATTGATTTATAAACTAACGTTGCGTAGAGATTAAAAACTTTCAACAAATGTCCCCCTGACCTGCATGTTGTGTTTTTTCGGTCAACATGATGATATTTGTTCATTCACTAATGTTTCCCAAGAAAACTTTGAGAACAGCTCAGTTTAAATTACACACTAGTGGTTTTCACTATTAAGGTGACTTCTGAAGGCAACTGGCTATGCTTAATTTATTCCAAGAGGAAGTAGGGGGCAAATGTATGCTTCACTTTTCTATTTATATTTTAAAACTAAGGGAAACAAACTAAAGTATATGAAAACCTTTGCAAGGAATTATGTGAGCAAAACCTAAAAGCAGAAACATTTCAACACATTTTTCATCTCTATTTATATGCTTTCTCATCATCCAGAGAGAAGTTTGCTGTTGTTTCATTATTCTGGGTGACAGAAAACTTTCAAAATCACAATTAAGCAACTTTGAAATTAAGTTATAGGGAGTATTTTATTTTTTTATTTCTCATTACAATTTAAAATGTCAAAGTAATGTGCCACATGGCATCATCTGAAGCTGTTCTCTTTTTGGTGGACTTCTTTGTGGTTAACCACAGCTTAGTGACTTAGGACAAAACGGAAATGGATGCCTATTTTCTTGGCATTTAAACTCAACAAAACATAGGAAGGTGTGGGCAGAGGCTCGAACTGTCTGACCATTGCAGCCACTAAAATGTAAAAACAACACAAAATGACAATAATTACAACCAACTGTGGTATCAAGAAAGGGTTAGCATGCTTAGTTTCCACCAGACTTGCATTGCAGGAAAAGTATGTGAGTCATGAAGCAAACCAACTTTTTGTTCTAAAATTAGGAAACTATTAGAATTTTATCTTCAAGAGAAGGAACAAATCCAGGCTGTGTCCTGAAGACACAGCCCATTTCAAGCCACGGTGATGAAAGCCACGTTCAGTGGGATCAGTAGCTGCACGGTTGGGTGACGGTACGAAAGTCTGTGTCCATTTTTTATTAAAGACGATGTGCTGATGTTCATTGAAAACTTTATTAAATGAGTAAAAGTGCAAAGTTTTAACCACAAAAATTGAATGCAGACAAGATATTCTTTCTCTGTATCTGAGCTTAATGAATGAGGATGTCTGATTGCAACTACCAACCAATTGTAATATTTTGGCTCCCATCTAAAAACAATGCGGGACATTTGCTTTGAGCAGTTTCTAACGTCTAAACAAAATGTTTTTCTGAGAAAACTGGCGACAGGTGGACATCTGAAGTACAATAGGACTACTTTTTTGCCAGCTATGTTTAATTGGTGAATTTCATTTCCCTGCTTGTTTTCAACCGTTGCAAGGTTGTATAATATCAAAGTACAAACATATCAAAGGAGAAATATAAGCACTGAAGTTCATCCACATTAAAAAATGTCTTTTCCATTTTTATGAAACTAGTGAGACATTTTGATAAAGCTGGTCAGAAAATGGCCTTGTCGGTGGGGGTGGTTTAGGGGCATGGGTAGGGGGTTGGCAAAGTAAATCGCTGGGGTTAGGTCAGTAGGGTGTGCAAAGACAACAAGATGGCTTTTTGTATTCTTGTAGCTCCTTTTGTTTCCACATCTTTTGGAAAATTTCCCAGGGGATGAACTCAATCCTGCAAGACAGGATTTAATATGGAGGCATATATTACAGGGCGCTGCATTTACACTCAGTAAGAACTAACACAACCTGAATATATTCTTCATAATTTAGATTTAGATACAGATTTAGATACTGAGCAACAAACACAGTAGAGCCAAGCCTTTTTGCATTTTGAAGCAAAGTTCTCAGGGAAGCCCCCTCACCCACCACAAAACTTGAGTCTTTTCTTTCATGAATACCTTCTTTTGTGTCAGAACCACTGAGCAAGAGTGAAAAGCCCTTCAGAAATAAATTTAGGGCTGCTGAATGGGTCTCTCCATTTGTCCCACTCTACTGGCTTTGCTCCAAACACAGTGTAAGAGTCTTTCCTCTGCCAACACTTGTCACAGTAAAACATGCATTACAGTCTAGGCCGCTAAAGGAGCAGGAGGATAAGGAGTGGCTAATGAGAAACATCATGGATCAGCACAGAACTTCTTTATTTCCCATAAGATTACCAATTATAGATTAATCTCCAGCCTTAATGGTTTAATGACAGGAGTTTTCCTTTATGACACCTGAGCAATAACCATGTGATTCTGCAGTGGGACTGCTAGAGATCAGTGAAATCAGTAAAGATGGTGAAAAATGTTTGTAGAACAAACCAGAATCAAAATTATCTGATTCAAAGATGGAAGACCTTACAATAAGGGACTTGAGTCTAAACCTCTACCTTTGTCTTTTGTTGTGTTTATTGCTATCACCACTAAATATACCTTGAGTGAAACTACCAGGAGAGTCAAGTCCTCATTCTTCACAGTGGTCACTCTTGCTGATTCCAGCAGTTAGACTGAAACATTTTTATACCTTTTGGCTGCTCCATTTCTTAAGCACAAAGCTGCTCTATTTTCAGCACATAGGGCTGTGGTCTTCTGCAGTTTGTGGACTCAGATAAAGTGTGGGTGAAATTCCCTGTTGAGAAAGAAAATGTTGGTAAAAGAGGCCAATCTTTCAGTTGGGCTAACATTTACCTTCTTTCATTGCAAGATTCTTATCAAAAGATTGAGGTCCAGCGTGAAGAAAGAACCCAACAAAACCAGGCTTCATTGTCGGCATCCTAAGACCCTCCTCTGTCTTTTCTACGAGTAATTCAAGCTGGCTTGTAGCGACACTAATCATTTCTGGATCTGACACAAAGGAAAAGGATTTACTTCTGGAAACAAGGTAGAGTTCTACAAAACACTGCGCATAATCGGTGTTTCAGAGGGGCATAACTAATTTCAGTGACCAAATATAGAAAAGTTCAAAGGGTATAAATACTTGCAAGGCATTGTGTAGATCAGTAGTCTAGTTGGGTCACAAATAAGTAAGCATGGGGACTTATAAAGTAGCCCATATTCCAAAAATAATAAGTCCACACATTCCATAAATAGTGTAACAGAGAAGAATTATGCTGGTTATTTTGCAAGTGTACCACTTCTTAACTGTTATCAGAAGAAAAATGCTTGACTGCTGAATAAAGAGTTGGGATTTCGCATTTCTTACATTTTTATTTTATTTTGAAGCTGGGAAGTTTGGGAACCACTGGTGTTGATATGCTTTTCAACATTTTACCTTGGCCAGATCACAAAGTCAGGGTTTTTTTGTTACAAGCAAAGTGTATTCAAAGGTGTCACTTTGGGGTACAAATTGAGCTTTAAACCTCTGAGAGGGTCTCTGTGAGCCATTTCTGTATCTGCATTTTAATACATCAGACTGACATTCCACCGCAGTAAAATATTGCCTCTTAACTTTCAGTAGAAACGTCGTGTGCAAGACAGAAGATAACAGGAAGCAAAATGAGCTCACTCACTTCAGAGCTCCCCCCATGTTATGCCAAACTTGAAAACTAGCTAGACAGAGTAGGTGAATGTATCGAGACCACAACAAAAACACCCACACGTCTGAAGATAAATATGCAGAGCAAAGAACAAACAAGATCAGTTTTCTTGTACATAAAATATATTAATAGCACAACAATCACAACTTATTTCTCAGGTTTTCAAAAGGAAATGAGAGAAACAATAGTTTTGCTTAGTTTAAGTATGCATTCTTTGTCACACCATCAGAACAGGATAAAAAAAAAAACAATGGAAATATGGAACGAGAAAATTCAATACTTCTGTGTAATAAAAAAAAGTTTGAATATTGCATCATAATGAGTGGCTTAATGGACGCATTAGGTTTTTTTACAGACACTACGGCAACGGTTGTTTTTCTTTGCATGGTTGACGACAGCAAGGTAAGTATTTGGATCCTACCACATCCTATTTGTGGTAGGATGTGGTTGGTATGCAACCTTTCCGAGAGAAATGAGAAGAAAATTTTGACAGCAGAAGTAATTCTCTTTTAACAGAGTGGGGATGTGTAAAAGTTATTCTTTTGAATACAGTTTCAGCAGTTTTAAGAGGAAACAAAACAATTTAAACCATGGTTGGGTGAACCTTTTCATATGCCTTGAGAAAAGATTCATAGCATTTGGGTATTTTGTGTGACGGATCAGTACAGCATTTTGCATAATTGTGAAGAGGAAGAAAAACGATTTTTAAGTTTTGTAAAAACAACAGTTTTTTACTCCTAAGCATTAAAGAATCTCAGATGGCTGAACACAGAGAAAATTAAATTTCCCATACTTTATATTCAGCCTTATTAATTCTAATACCCCTTAATAAAATCCAGACCAACTGCCTTCAAAGATGCCCTGATTAGTAAAAAACAGTCCACACAAACAGTCTGTGTGATATAACATTGGTAATGGATAGGCAGAAACATCATTAAGCGCAGAACCTGTCAAGATACCAAAGGTACCGCTGGAGGAGCTGCAGCAATCCACAGCTCAGGTGAAAAAATCTGTCAACAGGACATCTTTAGTCATGCACTCCAAAATCTGGCCTTTTAGGTTGAAAGAGAACCACACAAAGTGAGATTTGCAGTTTGCCATAAATCATGTAAGGGACACTCAACAGGTGGAAGAAAGATATCTACTTAGATGAGATGAAAATTGAACTTGAGAAATACCATGTATGAAAAAAATGCTACGTTAACCTGAATATATCACCTGTACAGAAAAAAAAAAAAAAAAACATGGTAGTGACAGCACCATGATGTGGGGATGCTTTTCTTCAGCAGGAAAAGGGAAGCTTGAAAGAGTTACTGAAATGAATGGTTTTGAATACAAGACACTTTAGGAGGAAAACCTGTTAGAGGCTACAAAGGATATAAAACTAGAGCAAACATTCAACTTCCAGCAGGTCATCAAACATACAGCCAGAGTTACAGTAAAATGATCTGAAATGGAGTAAGACGGTTAGAATGACTCAGTCAAATGAAATCCTAGACCTATTTATTTTCATTTGCTGAAGTATTAAGGTAGGACAGAGAGACAATGTGCTGCACGTACCACATGAAAAGCACAGAGCGCCTCAGCCTCAGTACAAACCTCATCACAGCCCCAGGACCACAAAACCTTTCTGTGAGGCTCTAGAATGTGCAGAACAGGTGGTGAGTCCAGGACCTTTCATTAATGCATAACGACAGATGAACACCAGTGTGGTTGTAAATAAAGTTCTGACACATATGACAGAAAGAGAAGAGTGTCAGTGATATAGTAAGTTAACTATTAGGGAAGCATTGAAAATGTTGATTAATATTAAATATTAACGTATTTACTGATATTCAAAAGGGGGGAAATGCAGTGGACAACCACAATAAGGTCACATCTGCTAGTTATATTGCTATATGTTTATTTTAGGTTCCTGTATAGTCCCACCAAAATAAAGCTATTAGGGCTACATGTACGAGGTTGGAAGTTGTTTTCCACAGCTGCACCAGAACCAGACTGTCTCGCCCCTTGTTTTGGATCCTTAATCCTTGGTATAAACTCGTGTTGTTTGGGCTCGGGAGGGCTTTTTGATACAAAATTGCTTTATGATTGACTGTCCTAAGAGCTCTCTGGATTGTGCACAATTCATAAATAAACCTGATTGAGTGATTTTACCTGAACAGTGCTTGGTAATAGTTTTTTTGCACAACACATTTCTTTAAGAATTTGGATTTCAGACTGGGTTGGTAAAGTGAAGACAAATAGAAAGGTTAATTCACCACCTCTGATGGTTGGTTTTAGAGCCTGCCAGAATTATTCCTCCATACGATTCAAAATACAGCAATTATATTTGATAATTTTAGTACATTTTTGCTGAAAAGAGCACATTTTTGACTGGTTTATTAAAATGAAATTAATAAAAACGATTCTGCAGGAAGCAAAATGACATCGTGAAAGGTTTGTTATGTAATGCTTTAATTCTAACCTCAAAAGTTAAATGCTTTTAAGTAAAGTGGGAAAAGAAGAAATTAAGCAAATGACTAATAAATCTCAATGCGCTCAGTCTCAATCTGACTGATTTAGTTGATGTCAGGCTAAAAGTAAGATGATGTCACATAAGACAAAACCAATAAAGTAAATGTCTATTTTCAACACCAACATGAGTATATTTCACACTGACCGAGTATTTATTTAATTTTTTTGGAGTTCAGGATCAACAATTTACTGTATTAAGTAACTTGTGTAATATAACATATAACATATGTTTATCTTAAGATAAAAGTTCGTTCATGTTATTGAAAGTTTGGTTTGGGTTGTAAGATCTAAAAAATATATCATATGTCTCTACAGTGGGCATAAGCATATGCCCTGTTTGACTGTAAATTTTTACATTAATAGGAGTTTACTTCATAATGTGTTTTTTAAATTAACTTCAGTAAGTCATAATTTTCCTTCTGTTAAAACCATAATTTATATTGTTTGTGCGACTGTCTTAAATAGAAGAGTAGTTGTCTTGCAACTACTCTTGTGGGTTTGATTTCAGCTTCTTTCTGTCACATGCTGACAGAAAGTGGCTGACGTCACTTCGCCCAGAGTTGCCTATCAATCAGCATGTCAATGCGTAAATATGTGCACATTTGTGAGCGTGAATGTGTGAATGAGGCTCTATGCACTATGCAAAGTGAATCTTTTTACCATTTATATTTAATTGCTTCATGGCAGAAAATGGAAAACATTAAAATCTGTATGTATCATTGTAGACAATGTGGACTTACAGTAAAAAATAGTATTGTATTCATGAACCTACCAACTTTTTTCTTTATATATTTTTTAGTAAAAAGTATTTTTTACCCATAATTTTAATTTGTTATGAAAACATCAGCGATACACTTGTGAGGCTGGCACAAACTGATACGCTAAAACAAAAAACACCACCGTCCGATTCTGTAATTTTCACGTATGTTCCTCACTGCCGATTCTCACGAATTCCCCATTTTCAAAGCGGTCTTACATAACATAGCTCTGCCAAGTTGGTAACTTTAAAGACAGTGGACTTGGAGGAACCTGTGAGAGCACAACCATCTCATAAAGGAGATAATTCATATGTTTGTGTTTTGGCTCCTTTCAAACCAAACTGTAAACTCCCACTGCAAGCATCAGAGCACATCTGTGGCTCACAAAACTGAGTCGAAACTCTGGGTTTATGTGCAAACTTTAAATAAAATCAGCCTCCAACCCTCCATTTTAGCTACCCCTGGTTTAACCAAATCAGTGATTTAGGAACAAAAATACAGAAAGCAACTCTATGACAGAACAAACCCCAAGTATACAACAGTATACAACACTGTACTGCGGAACTGGAAAACATGCTAACAGTTTACCAGATAGACCACCAAGGGAAACCAGTGACAAAGCTGCTGCTTTTTGCGGCATTTGTACATAAATTGTGACTTTCCTTTGGAACTTTGATCTTTTAAGTCCTATTTGACAAATATGAAAATATTCTTTAACTCCTAGCAGAGCAATTTGGCATTTGCTCCCACAAAGTTTTCCCCACAAGAAGCAAAGTGAATCATTTTGCCACCACTCCCACTCACATTATCCGTCATGTATGTTCTTAACTTCTTTAAGGGTCTCCACATGACATCATAATGACCTCCTTTTGGGCAAGTTTTGAGGTTAATTTACAGCCTTGCACTCTCTGTAGTATATTTGTGTTGACAGATATATGAGAAATTATGAGGACACTCACCCTTTACTCTGCTCTAATTTTAGTTTTGTGTATAACTGAGAGGCAGGCATAGACCATTTCCTAAACTTTAATTCCCTCCTGCATTTTCAGATGCTGCTAAGTTTGCACAAATATCTCAGCTATCCCAACCAACAACTGAATAAAAAAATTTAACTCTCACTACCATCTGTGTGGTTTATTTTATGATTTCTTCCTGGTTGTCTATAGCATAGAAGTGTGAGGAATTACTTCCCCAGCAGCACTAATCCCCCGTTAATGGTCAGCAGAAGCAACAGACCCCTAGGGACTGAGAGCCAAGGATTTCAAAGAGAAATCCTTTTCCAGGTTAAAAAAAAAATGAAAACATGTATGGGAAATTAAATTTGCTCTGTGTTCAGTCATCTGAGATTCTTTAATGCTTAGGAGTAAAAAACAGAAAATGCGAAAGTATTCAATTCACAAGTATTGAATGTGGGACGATCATTACTGTCATTTCTTGCAGGACTAAATGACTGAAGCTGCTGGGAAGGTTTGTTTCTCTAAAAAACAAGCACAGCTCTCCCTGGTGGCCTACGGTTGAACCAACGGACCATAATTGAAGATTCTTCTAACTTGGATCAGAATTTGGCCTGCCTGCAATCTGGTGATTTGTGCTTCGGCTGGATGAGAGAAACTGAGGGGCAAATTCATCAAACCATTTGAGTGTGCTACATGTATGCACACCTCGGTTTGCTCATCCTTTAAACCTGAAATGTGCTCCAGCTCCGGGGCAGTTTGCTCACATTTAAATGACACAATATGCATGCATGTAGAGAAAAGTCTGTTCATATTTATGTATATTTAGGTAAATTATAGCTAAAACAAATGGCTTTTCATTCTCAAAAACATTAATTTTAATAACAAAAATAACACGTACATATACACATACCCATAAAACCAACCTGTATACTTACAGTATGAGTCAAAAAATATTTATTTGGTATTTTAAGCTAATATTTGCTGTATGACTGTTTAAATTATTACATTTCAACAATAATCTAACGTTCTACATTTTGCCTCAAGTCATATTTTCAGAAAAACTACTTTGGACTTCATGACAAAAATAGCTCTGGAGATGATGCTCTCAGTTATTTTGGGCTTGTGGGTAAAAATGCCGCAAGACAAGTATCTGATACAACAACAGCAGATTTTCTGAGGAAAGAACTTAAAATGGTCAAATTGTTCCCTACAAATTGGACTTGATGCCGCAGCATTTATTTTGTGAAATCAGCTTGAAGAAGTAAAGCTCACAAATAAGAAGCGGTTCTTCTTATTTTATGAATTTCACAAAATATGAAACAAATAAAAAAATTGAAATGAAATAATTCTGGACAAATTCAAGGTCATACTTAAAGAAAGTGTGTTAAATCTAAGCTCAAACAATACTTTTAAAAAGCAACTCCTCAATTTCATAACATATACATATCTGCATGATTCCAGGCTCTTTTACTGTTATTAATTTATTAATGTGAAGGATATGCTCCTGATTTTCTTCATGTTACAAATAGTAATATTTTTCCCAGGATTGAAAACATTTTGATTGGTATTTTCCAGATAATTTGTTCTCCTCTTCCAATATTTATGCCCACCGTAATGGGTGACAGGTATTGTGAACATCCATTGGTCAAACCAAAAAAATGTTGAATCTTTAATCGCCTAACCCCTTTAGCTAATTCATAATTCAGGGAACCGGATTGTGCAGCATTCAACTTTTTCCTGACCACGCTCCGCTAAATGAAATGGTGTGGAAAGTGTGAGGTCATTAACCTGTTACTGGTATGTTCCCTCCTCATATTGGGGATAATGCATACCAGCCAAGTGTGACAAAAAAGAGGGAGAGCTCGCTCGTTCCCAGGTAGGTGCCAGCTCTTCGTTTTTGCAAGAAGCTTCACTTAGGAACATTAGGTTATGAAAAGTTAATATCTATTTTAATTAGGAGGAATATCCCTTTAAATCTGGAGGAAATTTCCACTCTCCTGCTTGGGGGCCTGTAGAGTAAGAAAGCAGGCTTCCTGCTGTTCTGCAGATCTGCAAATCCAATTTAAATAATAACAATAATAATATATTTTTATTCTTTTTTTTCCTCTCTTTTCATTTCTACGTTTCCCGGGATATTCTTTCTGTACATCAGGAAACTTTCAAATGGTTAAATTAATTAAAAAAAAAAGATTATTGACTCAAATGGGAAATTAAAAGCTTTAAAAAAATAAAGTTTAAATTAAATGTTTTAAAAAAATGATTTTAATGTCTAATTAAAATGTAGATAAATTCCTATTCATTTTCAATGGACAAAGATACTGCTTATTTTCAGATGTTCTTCTACATCCACAAAATGGAGTAAAGAAAATGGATTTTACTTGTTTGTCTGGTTCTTAAAAGTTTAACAAATCATATAAAACTACTCTCACTACTACATAACGACAGTGCCGTGTGTGTCTTTCTCCCTCCGTTTTCTCAAATAACCGAGAGGGAAGAACAAAAAAAGTTGTGATTATCAGCTGATCATCAACATATTGCCTAGTCTGGGAACAAGCTGGGTCTTTGTGCCATCTTGCTTACAACAAAATGTCAAAAAAACAAAAAAAATTACAAGGAAGTCTAACAATTTATAAAATGAAAAAAAAATTGTTTTCATGAGGGACATGTATGCTTTTAAAACATTGTTTAAATTATGTAATGATTTTATTCAGATCTGGTGATCCAGCATGGCTTTATTATTATGTTGTAAATTGAAACTAAGCATTAAAGTATAATAACTGCCTACTTTCAACAGATAATTCAACAAAACCATAGTTTCTATAGTTATCGATGAATTTTTAATTTTACATACTTTAGATTGCTACTATAATACAGCACAGTTGTTACACATGTTCATTTTTTCTGTACATGTTGCTGATCATGAATGACTGGATATATGTACAAGTCAGAATAACAACTTTTTTTCTGCATTTGTTCATTTACAAGCCTTGTATTCATCTAAATAGATGTAATGTTTTCAGGACCCATCCTTTCACTTGATTCAAATGAGGCCAGAACTCCAGACGCCTATTGATCCTTCAGCCTCTGCCGGATTTATTTCTCAGAGTCTATACAAATCTGCTTTTCCTGCACATCCTCTTGTACCAGAAGGGTTAATGTATTATACAAAGTGTTCAGATTCAGGGATTAGATCCCCCCTCCAATTCCATCAGTCAATTCCCGGTGCTCTCCCGGGCATTCATCATTTTGACAGTTGCAGATAAGGCAATTATTTTCCTCAAGCAACTACAAAATGTAGACAAGTGCTTCTGTGACAGTGTGTCTGTTTGAGAGGGGGGAACACAAATATTATTGCAGCAGTTGATGACAGCACATATCGCTTGCTACAAAGTGAATATCCTCCGTAACACAAAGGAAAACAGATGTTTGAAGTGTCCCAATTTTACATTTCGCCATTTCTTTTCATTTGCATATGTAAATACTAACTGATTTACTAACAGTAAAACTGATGCACACTTTGAGGAACACATTAATTAACAGTTAATGCCATACAGTTGTATCGATCTCAAGAGCTGAAATGCAATAACCCCAACTCTTTTGGAGTAATTGAGTTTTGCTTTCCAATTTTTATTTCTGTGCCTGATTTTTATCTAAATAAGCTTAATTTCTGAACCTACTTTTTTGAGATATGTTACTTGAGTCTTTGTTGAAGTCTGGTAAAAATCATTTTAGTAGACTCTCTTTAATAGGCATGAGGCAGCCTCTTCTCTCAGAGCCCCTAGGGGGCAGCAGAGGACCTTAGTTTTTACAGCTGGAGCTGCTTATCGCTGACTTACACCACTGTCACTACTGCAAGACTCAAGTCAGGGAGCGTTTCAGGCTGCTGGTAAATCTTTCCTGGTGACACAATAAAGTTTCTCTAACAAACAAACAGGCATAGACTTCAGAGGAGCTTGAACAGAGTTCAAATGTGCAAAGAAAAGCCAGAGCTGACAGAAAAAGCTTGTTTAGATCCAGGTTTGGTGGTAGGCTGTTTTTAGTGGAAGGCAGAAAAAGTTTTGGTATCAGTTATTTGCTCTGTAAACACAAAGGGATTACCTGTGATGTAGAATTAATAAAGTAAAGGAAAAAAAGATGAATTATTAAAAGATGCTGGTCTGTCCTTTATCAGTAACATCTCAAAACAGTGCAGTAAGGGAGAGAATTTTGAAAAATTTTCATTAAATGTTAGCAGAAGAACAAAAAAGACAAATAGTTGATATGCTCAGCAACCAGGTTAGCATCTAGAATTAATTGTTCGGCCATTTACCAATTTATTGCTTTCCATCTTGTCATTTAAAAAGCATACTAACATACTCATTAAATACAGTTAAATTGACAAATGTTTGTGAAACAATCAAGCACTAAAGTTTTTTCTTTTTCTTTTCTGCGGTGCCTATAGTTATGTTATTTTGCGAGATTAGAGGTGTTGAAAATAACCAGACTTTTCCACTCAAAGTGTTTGCGTCTTGTCATCTTTTTGTTGAATTTTACAACCTCTAGCGTGAACATTTTTACTGTTGAGGAAAAACGTAACTCATGATTAAACAGTTATTTTACCAATCAATTCATTCCACTGGATAACTATGTTTTTATCTTTTTTTGCTTCATATAAGTCATCTTTAAAATGCCTTTCAAAACTGAGGTGGTGTGTTTGTTGTAAGAAGTTTGTAAACTACTACATGAAAACAAATATTCAGAACAAATGTTCATAAAATCTAGTCAAGAATTTTCTAACGGTTTAAAAATGACAAAATCAAAATAGAGGATACCATTTCATTTGGAAAGCACAGAACAACGTTTGACTTCCTGAATCTAAACAACTGCAAGACGACTAATATTTACAAATGCATAGTGACATCGATGCATTTAATTTTGTCCTATCAATTGTTGTAATTTCCAAGTGTGGGCCAAAACTAGTATGTAAGAATAGGCTTGTGTAAAGTGAGCCATTCTGTCAAGGTTTTTCATAATAATCTATTCAGATAACCAGTACTCTAACATCCAGGTTTAAGTTTCCGTAAACTTAGTTTGCATTAGGTTGAAAGGTCTAAATCAAAAACAGAGATTTCTGTAGTGTAAAATGCTCATGCTGAAATCTGTTATGTGCAAAACAAACAAAACTGAAAACTTTTTAATATAAATCCTTTGCGTAAATTCAGGGGCTTTTGAGGGTCACCTGCTGGCCTGCAAACCGTTCTGATTTAGTTTGATTGTTCCCGGGACCGGCTTTGGTCGCACACTTAAGGTTTAAGCAACTCAACAAAAGATTCACTCTTCACTGTCAAATACCTTTTAAACTTATTCTAAGTGTGTCTGCCAGATTTCAAGACAGATTTTGGCTGAACTTCAGTGTGAAGAGAGCAGAGAGATGAGAAGAGGAGGAGGATGACGTAAAGCAGAGCTCAGATCTGTCATCGGATCAAAGAGGGGAACTTGTTCTCCCATCGCTGTCAGCACGTTTTAATGACCAAGGTGTGCCTCCCTAAAAAAACTTTCCCATGCAGCGTGTCTGATATAGATTCAAGGCCTAATCATTAACTTGCATGTAATTTGTGTGGAGAAAAACACAGAGAGCTGGCCTTTGCAGACACATTTTGGCAAAAGCTGTTCATCTTTGACACTAAGAATGAAACAAAAATGGCATTTATGGTTAAATTTGATTGGTCTAAAGCAACTCTGTTAGTTATTTTGTCATTACTGCAGGGCGTTGCAGAAAATGAGAATAAACAAAAGTTAAACTGTGAGGAACAAGCATCAGAAAAAGGCAACGATTCATCCCGCATCTTAAAAACGTTTGACTGTTTTTAAGCTGTTGCTGCTCCCTGTCATCCAAAGACAGTAAATACATCTTCCTTCTGCCAGTAAGTAAAGTGCACAGCATTGTAAGAATACACAAGGAGAAATTAAAGCATGACAGGAAAGAAGCTAAACATGTTTCTTCTTCAAACAGTGATTAGAAGACCTACAAAGGCTTCATATGACCGTCTGAGCTGAGCTACCGCCACAATAAATCACACACGGAAAGAAGGCCAAGGCCTTTATGGGGAGTGCCTCCCATATATTGACTTCACATCATAGCAGTCCTCGTCTTGTAGGCCGCATTATAAATCCTGTTTCTAAAAGATATATGATATGTTTGAAGTGTAAGAGCTGCCTCTACTTTCCTGACTAAATTGTATCAGAATTAAAAAAGAAAAAACACTTTCAACCAACCAAGCAGTTTGTTCGTAATCCTTGTAACACTTGAAAATAACTTACCTCTTATTTTGTTTGAGTGTCATTCCTTCCTGTGTGAGTCTGACAGGATGTGCAATGCGTTTAATGAATTAGGCAGCTTGTGCAGACTTCTATAGGGTTGAAGAAGTGGTTTCAAAGACACAAAGAGAGAGAGGAAAAAAGAGAGAAAAGGGATCAGTTAACAGATGAGAAGCGGAGAATTCAAGCTGAACCAGGGATCGTCCCCCTTAGAGCTGTCCCCCAAAAACAAGTTTCCTTCCCAGACAAAGCTCTGATCTTTCAGTTAAAAACAAGTCAGGACTCTCAAAATGTAATTTTTAAGGTGGAGACAATAATTTAGATTCATATTCTCTATAAAAGAAGGAAACTAATTCAATATTGTTTTTTTCTCATTTTTATAAAGATCATCTTACCTGAGCTTTTAGAAATTATATAAAAGTCAAATCAACAAAGAATAAGTATGACACATATTTCCCTTAGAGTAATTAAACAGCATGAGAAGATGCCTTCTGTAGAGAGATTTACTATTACAGAAACATAAAGAAAAACATGTACATAGATGGCACAAGATAATATCTATAAATATCTGCAAAGATATTTGAAGCAAACTTTAATTTTGGCTCCATTTTTCATTAGTACATTTTTACAAAGTGGCATATGAGTTGGGGAGTGTTGTTTTAAATTTGAATATACTTAGATCCTTAAAAAGACCAAATTGTTTATACAGTTTGAAACAACAGAGGTGTTAAAGGGTCAATATCTTTCCAATCATTCAGTCAAATTATTTGCATAGATCACTTTTAACACAGCCAAAAGTAAAACACAATGCTGCGCAAAATGCTGTGGGAAAGAAAAAAGAAATAAAACAACAATCATACTAAAAGAAAAAGTGAACTGATTTAGTAAAACACAAAGATTTAACAACAAGAATATGTTTTATTGTAAATGTAGAACTAAAAAAATGTAACCGCGGGTGTTAGGAAACACTAGTGACCAATGTAAACAAAAAAAATAAAACTTTTTTTTAAGATAAAATCTATAATTGTGTAAAAAAATATATCCAACACATTAAGATCAAAACAAAAATGCTATAGAACAAAACAAATACATTTACAGTTAAATTTGATGGACAGACAAAGAAGTAAAGTAAAAATATGGATGAAAATGAGACAGAATGAGTAAAATAAAAGTATGAGTCAGGTAGATATTGTGTGCTTTTACTTTTCTTTTAAAACCATCAGCTGCCCTGGTCTTCAGGGAAGATGTTCTAAAGGCAAGGCCATAATAATTTAATGGAACCTCACCATGAGCTTTAGGTTTTACTTTAGGTACTAATAAAAGACCCTTCTCAGAAGACCTGATGGGTCCCAAGTGCTTGTAAAGTAAGGACGTCAGGATAACAGGTTGGGTTAAAAGTGTTAATTGTTTTTAAAAACAATAAAAAAGCACCTTGAACTGGTTTCTAAAATGCACAGGTGTGCAGAAAGTTTTAAATCGATCTAATGTGGACTTGCTTTCTGGGCCTCGTCAGCTTTCTTGCAGCTGACTTTTATAGTATCTGTAAAGAAACTGTGTTCTTCTCAGAATGATCAAGCAGAGCACTGCAGCAATTAATCCGCTGTGTTTTAAAGCCACTGATAACCTTTAGATTGACTGGAGAACATTCACTGTGGAAATGTTCTACAGTTGAATGAAGCATTTATTTTTATGTTATGTAAAAAAAAAATAAGTTTGATTTTGATTAAATATAACATACAAGTTATATTAGACCTCATGGCCATTATCCAAACCAGTTGCAGGAGTTTGTCTCTTAGGGGGTAAAAAGCAAAACTTCAGTTTGGTCTTGACTAACATGAAGTAACATTTCTGCCATCTGTGAATAATACCTGAAATACAATAGTGAAACTAAATCAACTGGTATTTGGTCTATGGTCAGTGATGAGACACGAAAGAAACCAACTATCAAAATTAATTTAATGGAATCAAATAACTTGATGTGGCAGCTTATAAACTTGTGGTAATGTGGGACCCAGAAATCAACCTATAAATAATAAAACACTGGCCACACTTTTGCTGACTTTTGTCTCAATGGGATCATAAAGTGTCCAGCATTGCCTTATTATGTATGTAACACTGACATATATACAATTTTGTCTCAAAATAAGCCAGACTGCTACTTATCTTTGGCAATATTTTGGGAAAAAAATCCTTCCTCTCAGCAGCTGTTAGGCCATCACTGTTCCCAACAAAATCAATAAGCGTTTACATCCCTGCCAGCATTTACACAGTTTTTCTCATTTCAAATAGCATTTCTGTTTTTATTTGCACCACTATGTTGTTTGAACAGATTTGTCACTTATTGTAAATGGGTTTTCTTCTCTTAATGGATTGAAGTACACTACCTTTAATAACTGCACAGTGCTTTAGCTGTAATTTTGCTTTACTGTGCAATATGTTGTACTTAATTCTGTTTTTATATATTTTATATATTGTCTGTAACTTTGCTGCTGCAGCGACATTTCCCCCCCTCTGCTTTTATTCTACTCTACTCTATTCCAAACCTCATGCAATCCATTCATATCGTGCATGTGTGCTAGTGCTACAGCACTGATGCTGACTGTTCTAAAAAAATGCATACAATGATCCACTGCATCACAAGGAACACTAGGAAGATGCTGTGTCAGCACTGAATCAGTTTAACTCACCTAAGAATGTTGAATGCTTGAAATACAAAGTGAAACTGGCAGTTTGTTGCACTTTATGAATAATGTGGCAAAGCTTTATCTGACCACTTTAAGGCCAGATGGTCAATTGATCCTTAAATGTTTAGAGGAAAAACCCTTGATCCTAATATACAGACACTGTTCTGAGGAAGAGTGCATTAAAAATGACATACATACTTCAAAGACATGACAGGATTTTGTGTCAAACAAAATCCATTTCACTGCCTTATACCTACACCTCTGTAGGGAGAGATAGTACCATTTCTGCACTATGATTGGATCTTAAACCTGACTGATATAGCTCATCAATTTCAAATATTCAAATTAATTAAAAACTAAGCTTTTGGGACAAAAATAA
This sequence comes from Girardinus metallicus, assembly GCA_903067095.1. Taxonomy (NCBI): domain Eukaryota; kingdom Metazoa; phylum Chordata; class Actinopteri; order Cyprinodontiformes; family Poeciliidae; genus Girardinus; species Girardinus metallicus. The sequence goes on from CAEGAE010074717.1 coordinate 39,785, forward strand.
TAAACATTGGATTCATCAACGTCACTTCTCAAAATATTAGAAGACCCATCTGAGAAGTTTTTGTTTCACCAAAACTTTTAAAGTAAGAGCTTTCCAGCTGTATTACTATTGTTTGTTGGGGAACACATTGATATATTTATATAAAAAAAAAAAAACATCTTGCAGGTTCCTGGTTATTCTTTAAGTCCTCACAGCTGTGTTTCATTTGTCAGACAGGAACATTCCTGCAATTAATGTGTCTAAATTGTCTTTGCATAAGGAACATATTTACATTTCCACTGCATGAATGGTGCAGAAACTATTATTGTGTCTAGAGTGACTTATTGTAAGTTTACAGCCAGCGATTTGGAACACAAACACACCCATCCAGACAGAGCCACACGCTCACACATCAATACACACAGACACACATGCATATACACCCCTACACACACACAGACGCCCACACACATGCATCCTTCAGAACCATTGATTCTGTTTTGAATAGTGTATTTTCTCCTCAGTCTAGATAGTCTTGCCACTGCTTGTGCCGTTAGTGCACCAGGCATTTTCAAACTCTTTACATCCATTACATTCCACTAGGTAAATACCTAATGCTGGAAACATTTGTCAATGTATGCGCCTGGCTGAACAGAATAGATTATTGAGGGGGGGGCTGAGCAAAACACACTGCATTTCTAAGCAGCAGCATGCCTGTGACATATTAAAAACTTTACACCAGAGTCTGAAGAGTTTTTTTTTTTTGCCCCTGCAACAATGTTTGAATTATTTCAGGAGGATAAAGTTTATAAACAAAGAGAGATGTTCAGTGGAATAAATAGGGATGACACCATTTTCGCAGCCTGAACATGTCATTCCAACATCTTTATTTCCTTTGACTTTAAAAGTGAGTGAATATAAACAATATTACTTAACTCTCTGTAATAAATATGTTAAAGTAAAACTCCTTAAGAGAGGTCTCAGGGATTCACTATCAGAGTTTATCGCAGGTATATGCCCGAAATTAATTTTCTGTAAAATGAATATATGTTGTATGCAATTCCTTGAAGTAAGGTTTTTATTGTGCATTGCTTCTTGTATCTGTATGATGATAGATGTCATTATCTGTTGATTTAGAACCACTGTAGCATCTGTTTATGCTCTAAATGAGAGACTGAAAAGGGCCGACTTCAGAAGATTGCCTCTCATTATTTTATGCAAACATTGTGAATTGGAAGCTAAACAAATATGCAAATATGGTTATTTAAGGCAGTGCAACTGCTTAATGTTCTAAAACAACACTTTTGCTCTACTGTCTAGTAAAACTCTGGCAGAAATTTTCTTTTTAATTTTGAATTAATCTACTTCTTTCAGCAAATCTAAAAATTAACTGTAATGTTATCAAGTTTTTGTTGTCAAAAAAATACAGAAGGCACTGGATAATTATTACCAATACATTACAGTTAGATTAACTATAAACAGTGAATCCCAGGGTCATTATTATTTACTTCCCTCTTAATGATAATGAGTGTGAATTGCATAAGTGCTTAATCTTTAATTTATTCATATAAATTCTCAAATTGCCATTTTCTTGGACTCATTTTTCTATTAAAGTACAACATTAGTTGCCTTAAACTATATCTACATTCTAAAGTACCTGTCAGAAAAAAAAAAAATAAAATTCCAATGAAATTCAGTTTGGCAGAGAGAAAATGTGAATTAGTCCTTTAACAGCAATAGTTATTAAACAATTCTGAAAGTTGTTTATTAGGTGCTTTTAAAAATACCTAATGAAACACCAGGATATGATTAAAAAATTTTTTTTTAATCATATCCTGTATGTTAGGCTGTTGTAATCTTGTAATCATAACCAAAAAACATGAGACTTTGAATGTATATTTGAGAAAAATGGCACACTTCAATAGCATTTGTCACTTTTACCATTTTTAAACTATGTTCCATTCTTTGTTTTTTTTTTTTTTTTTTTTTTTCACATGCATTTGGCATTCATCTGTGTGAATTTTTCCAAAATATTTACTTGATACAGACAGTTTTTATGGCAAATACTATCTTGGCTAAAGGGGAATTGGTTGTACAAAATGTTTTCTCAAAACTAATGAAAGCATGGAGGCAAACAGTTGAAGCTTATTCCATGTGAAAACCAAGTTTATCGGGATTTTCAAGCAGGAATAGCTGTTCAGTTTTGCAACCCTGATACTTATGGGTTGTAATGAATGGAGAAAAAAATGGAGCACTAATATCAGCCATAAATATGGATAGAAATTTTAAGTATGTCTAAAATACTGAGTACGAGAGAAAACATTGTCAGCTGAAAGTTTCCAGCAGTTTCTCCAAAAATTATATCATTAGTGCTGTTCATGAAAGTAATGACATGAGTAAAACCTCTTCTCTTCTTTGGTATTCCAAGTATCTCTTTCCAAGTGTGCTTGTTGTGGTATATTAAAGAATATTATATTCTTTAAACCATGTTTTGCAAATTGTCTGGATTTTGCCATCTTGTTCTTCGTACTGTCAAATCCATAACAAATTATTCTTTTTTCTCTTCCTCTTTGATGAAATAAACAAAGGCTCAGAAAAATGTCATCTTTTCATCCTTCTTGTGTAGCCTTCAGAAGACACCGCTTCAGTCAGAGCATGGCTCGTCTTTGAGAGTTGTAAAACATATTTCCATAGATTTGTTTCAGGTCATTTAGATTTTTTTTTTCAGCACAACATATTTCTCTGCCTTTCCCTCTTTGATCCTCACTAATTAACAGAGAATAGGAATCTTGTGGCAGACCGTCTTCAGAAAACATACACAATAAAGAAGCTGTGGCTAAGACCAGCCAGGGTGATATCGGATCCCTTATTTGGGAATCATTTCCATTCATTCCTTCAATATTCCATTCCTGGTTCTGCTTCAGGGGTTTGTCTTTTGTGGAGCACTGAATGGGAAAGCGAGGGAGCGTCTCTGCTTCCGTTAATTAGAGCTTTATGCAGGCTTCCGCTTCTTGAAGAGTCAAAGTTTAAGCAGTGGGAGAAAAAGAAGAAGAAACCCTCTGTTGTTGCTTCAAACTCTCTTGTCCACTGCGACTTCAAAGACACTAAAAGGTACAGCTGATTGTTGGGTTTATGTGGTAGGTTAAAATGCTGAAAAGGAGATTTTATTTATCTTTTTTTTACGGAATAAGGCAGGTTCAGAAGCTCCTTTTTCAACCAAGATTCTTTGAACATTCTGCAATGATTTTCTGGAGACAACTCCCCCGTTAGAGACGGACTGAGCCTAAACGGAATGGAATTTTCCGCTCTGTCCGACTTGCTAGTCAGAAATTCAAAAATGCGATTTTCTTTCTGGTTAGTGAATGCAACAAACGACTGACAATTTTCTGAAATATAACCACTCTTTGGTGTGGAGTTTGTTACTGCACAAGGAAGACAGATACTTTCAGCAGACAACAGGAAGGCTGATTAGGGTATATAAAAGGTGCTCGGTTTTATCATTTTGAGTGTTAAGCCTCTAACTGTCATGGAACCAGCAGGATTGGAAAATGTTGGCTCTTTGGAAATCTCATAGTTAGAGCATGTACTTCTACATGCTCTAGAAATATACAGACATCACATTTGAAGTTATAGTCACTAACCTGGCTAATCACCAACATAAGATGCTAAAGACATAGTTCAATCATTTTTTGCAATGACTCCTTTCACAGATATACATTAGCTAAACCTGTGGTTATTATTAATCTATAAAAAGGTATTTTGAAATGCTGTTCTTATATCTTTACATGCTATAGTTTTTAAGGAGAGACTGGGATCAATAAACTGGAATCGGTAGGGTAAAGCTTTACAAAATAGAAATCAGTGCATCTGAATAGTCCTATATTTCAAGTAGAGCTCCAGGTGATGGCTCATTCAAAGAACTATTAGATGCATAGTGATTTTGCAGGAACACATGCAGGTTCTACACATGAAATGACCAACTGTTTGTGCTAGCTTAAATGAAGCACAAGAAAAAAAGAGAAAAAAAAGAAGTCCTGGGGTTTGTTATGACGTGTTGCTATGGGTGTTCTTTTAAACCTTAAGATTTCCCTTTGCCTCATTAGTTAACACACTTTCTTAGTTTTGAACAATACCTTAGCTTGAGGTCTCCCAGCAGAAATCCCCCTGCTCCATAGATACTTCCAAGGCCTGCAGCAGAGTTTCAGAGAGAAGGCCTTTTCCCCCCCGTCCTAACAGCTTTAATACTTGTAATTATCTCTTGCTGGGGGAGGCTGGAAATTGGATTAGGGTGGTGAGTCTCAGCTGAATGAATTACCTCCATCTCCCCTCTTGGTGGGCCACACGCTGATAAAGTGCGGAAAAACGGATTTGGATTCAGCCTTAGCATTCATGGCTTCCTTGTGGAAAAATGAAATTTTCCAACAGAAGGGGCCAGCGTGCCAGCAGTATCTGTCCACAGCATGTTTCATCTGCTCCTGCTCTTCTGGAAATGCAATTACCTGCGTTATCGGGGCCTAAATGGTGACAGTTTGGCAGGGGAGCTGTTACACCTGCCAAAGGCATCCTTCCACGCTGCTTTTTGTTGCATTCAGTTTTCTTTCAGTGTGAAATTAGTTCTCCTCATTTCCACCTGTCAGAAGTAAAACAATTTCCGGATCTGCTTGCAGGTAGAATACGGCAGCTTCAGATTGGTATTGCAATGAAGAAGGAGGTAAACATACCTATTTTTATTATCAAATTAGATTTTTATCAACAATTTCTTCAAGATTTTGCTCTTGTCAGAAGAGGCCAAAACTCTTCTGACCACCACAGTGATGTATGGTGGTGGCAGAACCATGCTGTGGAAATGCGTTTCTTCAGCAGACACAGTGAAGCCACTTGTAGTTAATGATGATGGATAGAGATAAGTACATGAAGAACAGCGGCTCTAAAAGACCCGAGAGTGAAGTTTAGATGCTTTTACGTGGTACTAGGTCATCCATAGTGGAATGTGATAACATTAGTGAGCCAAAATAAATCAGTGCTTCTAGGTAAATCACACCTGTTTTTTTTGTTGAATTTCAGCATGGAATGTCCTGAATAAATTGGCACTAATGAAAAAAGAAATAGTTGTGCTTATTTTTCTCTCTCGTCCTCTCTAGGCTGCAAACTATGCATTTTTTTTTATTTCCCATAAATGTGGAAGTTTTTGTTCAAGACATTGTGTTCATAGAAAAAGTTTGATGTTCTGAAAGCTAAAATTAGATGGAAAAAATGTGGTTCTTTGAATTTGCCAAAAAAAAAAAAAAACTATTATAGTAATTGTCATAGCACTTAATAAGATGTCTTCATCTTCCAACCTTCATGCAGGTTTTATTTTTATTTAAGGAAAAATATGACTGTTTGGATTGCAAAGGCTGCTGATCCTGTTCCACAGCAGATTGATGTGCCTTCTCAAAGTCTATACTTTACTTGAAAGTAAGATAAACCTGGAAAAACGTTCTTCACAGATGCTTTTAATTTGAAGGTGGTTCTAAAAAGTACTAACTAATGGGTCCTGGATACATCACAAAAAACCCAAAGAGAATATTTTGACATCAGTGGTTTTATGTGACAAAATGTAAAAAAAAAAAAATCCAAACACCATAAAGATTGTCCAAGGGATTTATACATATTTATACAAATATTTGGAGAAAAAACAAATTGAGAAAAGTGAAATGTTTTTAGGGAAAAATTTTAGGCTGAAAGAAGTGAAAACAAATCAGAGAAAAACAAATCGATCAAGCAGCAACACTGTTTTGTTTCTGTACTGTCAGGATGTCTTTCACATGAATCGCTGAACATAAATCAAAGACTGATACTAAATTATTTACCGACATCAACTCAGCTAATGCTCTACATGTGTTGTTTCTCTCACAGGAGAAAAAGGTTTGAGCTATTAAATCAATATGTGGGGCGGCCTGCCACTGTGCACCTCCAATACGACACAGAGAGTAATTAAACTTCAGAAATTTATTGTATTTTCTCCACCAAAAAAAGACAAAAAGACATTTCCCACACTTTTAATGTCTCTGGGTATATTTGCCAGTCAAATACCTTAAAATGATCAGAAAGCATGAAACACTTCCCTACATTTTCAGTCTAAATGAAGCCAAAATTACCTCAGACTGAGCTGAACCAAACAGATAAAGCTTTGAGAAGTTAAAGACTTTCACTTAAACTGGAATGAGGCCCGCTTTGTTTTCCCGTTGTTCATTAGGCAGAGGTTTAATTTCGGTTTCATATTTAATTTCCCGCTGTGTCATTGTGAGGAAGTCAGATCAAACGGAGGACAAACTGGCCCTACAAAAGCAGCACTCTCAAACAGAAACCCCCCTTGTCGTTTCCACTTCCCTTTCTTTTAACCCCCTACCGAGGACAATCCTGGAAGGTAGATAAAAAGAACAACAAAAGATAATTAAATCTAAAAAAGGAGGAGAAAATCTTTGTTTTCTCACTCAAACAGTTGGGGATAGATTTTAGCACAGTAAGAGTTGGGCTAATGTATGCGATAGCCCGATGGGAGTCCTTCAACTTTTACATTCTGTCTCGGACATGCATGGGTAAATGCAATATTACGCTTCCCTGTAATTGTAATATATTCCTATTTTTACCTTCTTACCTCATTTAGAAGCACAAACAAAGCAATACAGATTATTTTTTAAATCACCAAAAGCCAAATTTATAAAATCTACAATTATCAATTTACACGTGTGCCGTCATCAGAGGACTGAAGTCTGCATTCATGTGCATTGTTGTCCCAACTCAGGTCAGTCCCATCAGTGACAAATTTAAAAGTATAATACAGTAATGCTTCACATAGACCGGGCTATTTAGGCGCGAATTTAATATTCATTGCTTTTGCAGCTTGGTTGGCTTTTAGGTGCTATCACCCTCATCCTCCCTCCTCCCAGCCCCACCCACTCCCAGCTCCGCCGCCATTTACACCACTACATCCAGCAAACAGGGGCAAACGGCAGTGACTGGGACAGATATCTGAACGCACATCTAGCCGTCTCTTTGACCCGCCCTCCTTCAGTCATTTTCCCCCCCATTCTCTGAGCAGGGCTGCCTCTCTCTGTCCCCCATCACTCTCCCTGTCCTTGTTTTTGATCTTCAAACGCTGGTAGGGATAATGACTACAAATCAGGGATGAAGGTGAGTGATCACAATGTGGCCCACCCATCCCAGCTGGCCTTTTTACTCCCCTCGTATGATGCATCTTCCTGACTCTTTCTGAGAACTCGCTGAACTGTACCGTAAGGATTTCATGTGTGGTTCACGGGAGGCAGAATGTAGCAGGACACATTTTGTGTGCAAGGCCTCCAAAAATAAGCATGAGCAGACTGTTTTGAGCTAATTTAATTTTGTGCTTGAATGTTGGCTTAAGCAAGTTTTGTAACAACTGTACTGATATTTTGAGAATGTGAGTAATGCTTTTTTTTTTCATAACACACAAACATCATAAAGGTAGTCAGTTTTTAGCACAAACAGGTACAAAATAGTGCATTTAGCTAGTGATGTCCTATTCAATAAAGGACAGCTTTTAAAAATGTTTATTACAAACAGCTCTTCGTGCAAAACCCATTCAGATGTTTCCATATGTCAGTTTTTTTTTTAATGCACGGGTTTCCTATTGGTTTGTAAAAATAAAATAATAAATACATGACAACAAATGTCTAAATTTCCAACTGCAATAAAAAAAGAGAGAAAAGTTTCATGAATGGCATTAATTTAAAAAACGTTGAATTTTCAGATTGAAATAAGTTGTATTAGGCTTTTCTGGATTAATTAGATTTGAGGGTAAAATAGTTACTAGACCATTATTCTGTACACTTTTAAATCAGAAATTGGTAATTCGTGACCTTGAGGATTGGTGTCATGCTTGTTTTAGATGTTTCTGTGATTGAACACAATTTAATATGTATTAATAGTTCAATAGTTCTTGTTGAAGCTGAGGAGATAATTCAATTCTCTGAATCAGGTGCTGGAAAAGGAATATGTCTACATTGCACATAAACAACAAACTACCAAATAAAAACACACGATCTTTGATGGAAAAACTTCTTGTTCTGATGACAATGTTCATGCGACTTTAAGATCTCCTTTCTGTTTGGCCATCAAATCAAAAAGTATCCTCCTACCAGGAGTCATATCCTTTCACATCATAAGTTTCTAATGGGCAGTTTAGATGATTCATGCCAATCAAACATCTGTTCTCTGTTCCCTTTGTCAAGAGGAGCACCTGTTGACCTCCAAATGACCTCTGCTGGTAAGTAATGTGGTGGGAGAAAGCTATACTATAGTTTCCTGTTTCAGACCGGAGATTGGAAAAAAAAAAAAAAAACAACTTGAAGAGGTTTTATGACTACTGTTTACCTTAGTGGAGTACTGCCCCTTTCCCCATCCCCCCCTTTTTTTGTTCTTAATGTGCTGCCGAAAAAAATGTTTCACTAGGGAGCAGGAGGTGAAATTTTTCTCATCCAAATGGATGGCAATTTCCCACCATTTAGCACCTGAAGGTAATTAGCTTGAAGAGATTGCGGAGTGAGAAACACGTTCATGGAACATTAACTCTCGTACATTCTCCAGTTGCAGAGAATTAATAGGAAAGATTAAAGTTTAAAGAGAGCAAATGCCATTACCACACAAACCACCTCTCTGTGCCACCATCTTGGGCTAACTTTTCCCTCTCTTTATAATAAGTCTGCATTTCACAATGGCGTTGGAGTCTGGTGTACAATAGCAGGTAATAAATGGTGGAAATGAGACAGTTCTTTAGGGTTGCTCCATGGCTCTGTATGAGATAATGAGGAGCCTCAATAGCTTGCAGCATTATTTTTCTCCTTAACAGCTTTCTGCTGCTTCCACTACACTCTGATGCAGTATGCTAATAACCATTTCAAACACCCTAGTGCTCATGAGAATGCAAAGCAAATGCAGACTTCAATCTAATGAAGAATTTAATACCTTCAATTGTATAGGCCCCACTTATCTAGCCTTTAAATATCATTTTACAATCACTTTATTAGGTACACCTTTCCTAGTAACAATTTGGACCACCAGTTGCCTTCAGAACTGTCTGTATTCTTTGTAGCATGCATTTAACAAAGTTGTGGAAACATTCCTCTGAGATGCTGGTCTATAGTAACAATTATAGCATAACATTATAGTTGCTACAGATTTGATCAGTTTCATTGGGAAGCAGGAGGTGATATGGATCCCAGATCCATATTTTAAATCTTCTGTTCCCTCTCGTTCCAAAACTGCCCTACAACATTGAGATCTTGTGACTGTACAAGCCTAGTCATTAAGTATAAGGTGTCTGTTTTGGGCAAAATGTAGAGATTGTGGTTATATTGGCATCTTCACGCCATGTCATTCAAAGTCCATTCCTCTCATTTGTATGTCCATGGTTCTTAACCAAAAGTAAAAACATAGACTGCTCCCTTTTGGTCGGGAGTCTCAGATGCAGGAGTTAAAATATTGTGCATTGTAGATGAGTGAGGGTGGGTGGAATCATAGATGGATTGATGGATTGGGGTATAATTTTCTGTAATGGAGGCACTGTTTATGTTTGTTGTTATGAAGGAAGAGCAGAACCAAAAGGCAATCCTCTTGACTTACTGGAGAGCTATGGTCCAACCTTCACCTACAGCCATGGGACCTGGATTATGACAGAAAAAAAGAGATCCAAGATGCAAGTGGGCAAAATGAGCTTTCACTGTAGGTCCATTTCCTTCGTAGAGAAAGAGTGAATCTCAGTCCCTTGGGAGAGGGTTGGCGTAATGCCACTGCACTTTAGAATTGAGGAGTTTCCTTATGAGATCTTCTAGGTACATCCTGCTGGAAGGAGACTCTAGGGCAGAATCAAAACTTACTGATTGCTAAGTATCCCATCTGTGCTGGGGATACTATGGAATGCCCAGAATGATCTGGAGATTGTCACTTGGGACTTTTTGTTGTGGGACTTTTCCTGGAAAGATTATCTCTCTGACATGTTCATAGAAAAGAAGAAGGATGGATAAATGGTACACTGTAGTCATAAAGGTTTGGCAAATAATACTCAGATTGACAAAGTTCTATTGGTCTTAAATGGCCCAGATCCGAAACCCAAACTGTTTACCTGTAATTCGGAGCAGGATGGATCCACGCTTTTGAGTTTTTAACCCCGAATTCTTACCCTACGACAGATATTCATTGGCTAAGACTGTGTGCAAACAGTTAATGTCCATTTCTGGTAAGCCTGTGGCAACTGAAGCCTCAGTTTCCTGTTCTTGGCCAGTAAGAGTGACATCAGCTTCAAGGTGTAAATGCCTAAATGCACCAAAGTGCTGCAATCCATACTAACAAGAAATTAAACATGTGTACCTAATAAAGTGGCCAGTGAGTGTATGTGCAAAATTCAGAAAGAAATGTTCTGCTGTGTTTTAGAAGTGCACTTATCTTGTAGTTTCTAAGTTTTCCATGCTGAGGAACAGAGTATTCTAAAGCAGATCAAACCAATGCAATAAATCATACCTTTGTGTTTAAAAACTGAAAGAAATTAAATTGAGACATGCTGGAATTTATTGCCCAGAAAATCCCATTCTACTATCTGATTTGAAAAGTCCAGTCCTCCAAGCTCTAGAAAATCTATTTTCCACATTTTAATACCCTGCATAACAGTCCTCATAATTCATTCGAGTGTGTTAAGCACAGTTTTATTAGATCTGAAACAAATTTTGGTGGGGGATCCTATAGGCCATTAACCATGGAGTAATTTTATCCTTGTTTCCTTAATGATGCCATAATGGCGAGTGAATTTCTTAACTAAAGACCAAAGAACATTTTGAAGGTCAGCTTCATCTGCAGACTCCTTCATGCGCTTCTGTGAGAGATTGGAAAAGTCTTAGAATTTTGAAGAGTCATTAATAACGCTAAAGCTGAAGGCCTATTTGTGTTATAGCTTTCTACCTTGTAATGTAACAGTTTCTCCCTGTTCCTCCACTCCTTTTCCTTGTTTCCCTCTGCTTTGCAGCGCCTCTCAAGCAGAAAGAATAGAGTGCTGATTGAGAGGGTGCAAATGGCAGCGCGGTGACAAACAGATCCCAGATGTGGGTGCCTCGATAATTTAAATTTTATGCCTTTGTTATCACTTTAATCATTTTCTTTATTCGTTTTGTCTCAGTGATCGGAGAAACAGTTGATAGGCCGAAATGTCCTGGGAACAATTTTTATTTGGTGTGTGGTGCAAAGTCTAATTAGAATTAGAATTTTGCTGAGCCTTGAAATGGTTGGTGCTTTATCCTGATCGCCTTAGATATTGTTCGAAGTCAGTCATTTGTCATAGCAGAGCATGCTGGGAAGGCTGTTGCTAATCAAGCCTCTGTCTCCTTCACTCTTTTTCTGCTGCCATTGCACCTCTGTCCAAATAAATGCTGTTAGGTAAGGATGAATGCAGCCTTGGCTCTGACACTGAATGGTGTGGATGCCCCACAAAGCAGCATTTAAGACAAGTTAACCCAAAGTGGAACTTTAAAAGAAACTTAGAATTTTCAATTTGCTAAGGAACACCTCAGGCTGCCATTAACAAGAGACAGTTTTACTTTTTTTTGGCTCTTTGTAAGCTTATGTTGTCTGGAAGTGTCTTAACTTATGAATTTTTCACTGTGTTTGAGTGTTTTTACTTAACTTAATCTTTTATTAAAGGTTTTGTGATTAGTTTATTTTGATATGTTTGAAATTCCATTTTCTGTACTTTATTTTAGTCAATTCATCTGTTCAGTTTCTTTGCCAATTCCTGTTTCTAATTGTCAGGTGCCTCATTTAGTTTTCTGGTTAAATGGCTTTGTTAAGATGTCTGAGTGTGAGACCCACATTTCTAAACCAGAACTAAACACAGAGAAGCATCCTTCAGTTTCTATGCTCCACTAATCTGGAAAAAAACCTCCACAAAACTGCAAATCAACCAAAACACCGAGTTCCTTTAGATCAAGGCTACAAGGCATGGCAAAATCTGCAAAACTGGTAGAGACATATTTCAAAGTGCCAACAACTGTAATTTTAACAAAACATGGTTCTACAAAATACTGGAATAGATTTGCTGAATGCAAATGCACAACACACTTTCAATAGTTTAATTATGTGTTAATTTGCTTGGCTTGGGTCTTCTACTTAACATTCCAATAAATTGCATTGAAATTTGTGCATGTATGAAAAAGTTCAAGTATTTTAAATCAAATACCAGAACTTTGTAAGTTTCACAAACAACACCTCTGGTACTGACTTGGACTCACCTCTAATGAATTATGAATTAACTCAGACTCATTGTGAGTCATTTGAGTTTCTTGAAAAAACCTTATCTGATATAGAGGCCCTATATATCAAATGACGATTGTCCTCGCATTATCAGTGGTTGTAACATAGCAATAGCAAAGGAGTGCTTGTATATAATATATTGAATGTATTTACGTTTTAAGTTTCATGCTATCAAAATTTGGCCAGCATGAGTGCTAAAGGTCATGAAGAGACTTGAGTTCATTGTGAAACAGTGAAAAGAAAATGTGGATTATTTACACTACTGGCTACTAGTATCACCACTATATATTTTTCTGATATCATGTAATTTTGGGAGCTTATGGTTTAAGAAGCTGTATTTCTTATTCTACTCGAAAAATAGTGATTATTGTCAACCCTGATAAAATATATGCAAACCAGCTTTATTGGGTAAATTCAAAAATAAGTTACATTTAGTCAGAATGAATCTATAGATGAAGTAGATCCAGAAATAAAAGAGTTCCCTCTTTTATGTGAAAGGGAGAGCTGCAGAAACTGTAGGTGTTGGTATTTGAAGAATTTAGGAGTCTTAAGAACTGCCTGAGTCTTTTGTCCACCAGGTGAGCAGGGGTTCATTCAAGAAATTGAAGCTGACAAGCCTTAACATTTAGAAATGTAACAATAAATGGCTTTTATGCAGACATGTCCCAATGCGTTGGTGGCACACACCATCAGGAAAAAAGCCGCCGTTCACGGATGTCACACTCAGTGAATCTATCAGGGTAGGGGAGCCCTCACTAAAACAAGACCCCAAGAGGACTTCAACCATCAATCAGACCTATCACATCACACCACTACCAGTATCTTACGCGTGTATTATGCCCTTTATACTTGTGCCAGGTTTTTATGTTTTATTTTCTATTTCTATTCCAGTTTTTTTCATTTATAAACACTGTACAACCATTCTGTGATCCGTAAGTACATTCACAGACATCCAAAATCAGCTTTTTCTTAATTCTTTAGGAATTGCCAGAATGCCAGTGTCTCCCTGCGACTCCTCTTTTTTCAGATGCTAAGAAATTACCCTCTGTGGAAAAAACACCCTAACATAGCAAAATGCACCTTTAATAGCTCGAGACATTTTTCTTTTCAGCAACAAGTTTAATTGGAAAGAAGTAGATTTGTCTTTGAATGGGCAGAAAAAGAAATAAATCGGTGTGACAAGATGATCGATTAGCTGTAACTCTACCTGACATAGAAATTAGGGTTTTTTAATGATGGGCTGCCTCTTCTTGGACATGAAATTCAAATGCTCTCCCAAAGTCTACCTTCAGCCATCACTTGTCTCCCTCGCTTGTACGCTCCAAACGCAGGCACTTTGTCTTTGTCACTGAAGAAAGGACATTGTTATTACCGACATGCCTTTGTATCAGCCAATTTCATTCCTTTACAAGTAACATCTCATTGAGTTTACCTATGCTGCTGGCTTATGTTTTATAACCTGCAGAAAAAGCTGAACGATTAGCATTACATTCTTACTTTATCTATCTTTTATTCTCTATCTAATTATTCTGCACTGAGGATTGTTTTAAATAAATGAAACTATACTGCTGACTGTATGAAATTATCTACAACCTTTCTATCTACGTATTTAATATATTTTGATACTAAAATAACCAACCATGAAGAGGCACTAATTTACAGTTCATAAAATGTGCATATTTCTCATTTACGACCTGAGCGAGGCATAATGTGGCACTTTTTTCAATCAAATTATAGGACAAAGAGTGTGATAAAGTGTCAGAGGACTTTTGAAGCTTAAAGGTAGCTTATGAGGCTCAGCAAGCAAGGGGTGGGATGTGGGGTCGGTGCTGGCTGAGAGGGTTAGGTGGTCGCAAGGTGTTCGCCTGTGAGAGTAGTGATGCAGCTCTCAACCGTCTGTCCACATGGCTGGAGGTATTGATCCAGTTATCATTGCTAGATCATCACTATATAGACTCAGGAGCACAGAGCGCTGGGATGCCAACTGAGGCTCACTGACTGAGAGACTGCCTGGAGGAGAAAAGCTGCTGCGCTAAGGAACGAAGTGATATTAAAAAAAAAAAATTGCAGGGTTCACCACATGGCTGGTTTCAGCATTTTTAAAAGCTCTACAGAGTCTCTGAACAGGAATGCTTTTTCTTACCTAGCAGCCGCATGAGCTTTAAATATTTGCTCAGATACAAAGTTATCAGTCTGAAATGTTCAAGGGCTCAAGGTTGAAACATAAAAAAAGAAACGGTGTTGCTTTTTTAAACATTCAGAAAAAATAGCTGTAACAAAGTAAAAACATCCTGGATGTGAAGTGTAACCAACAGTAATGTTTAAGGTGACTCCAGATGGCCACGAACGACAATAGATTCGGTCCTACCGACGCCCTGTATTTCAAGACATAAGGAGTTTCTTCAGCAGGAAATATGAAGGTTTCTCTATGAAATGAAAATAGAAAAGTGTTTCATTTATAGAGTAAAAATCTTAGTTTTGTTGATCTGAAAATACAAAAAGTAGTGAAATGATCCATAATTTGCTGTATGTTAAAATGTTAATTGTTGATTCTGTCAAGCTTAGAATGTGAGAACTAAGTTTTATTTAATGAACATACCTTTGTCTGAATATGTAAGTGATGTAAGACATGGCAGTTATTAAGGTCAAAGTGTTATCTTATTTTTTTATATAATAAATTTTGGGTATAGTCGTCCTTTGTTATGTCTATTTTCTGTATCTAATTGGTTAAAAAGCACTTTTAAGACTATTTTGAAAGCAAATTCTTCCACTTGACTGAAATATGTGAACCGATAGATGACTTGCCAGAAGGAGGAAAAAAGGAATGAGTCATTTGACCAGTTTGTTATTTTTGAGTACAGTTGTGTGAAGTTGTTGTGAGATCACAGCTTGTTTTTCCTCCATGGAGACAAACGCAACGTGACCCAGTAAGCTTTAATAAGTTGCATATTAACAACCAGTTCCACATGGATCTAAAGACGGGACTATCCAAACATGTAATGCTTTGTATTTATAATGTCTTGTGCCATAAGAACCACGACTGCCTGTCATCCTGGCAGCAACCCTCTGGTCTGATCAAACAGCTTTTTCTGCTGAAACTCAGCTATCCCTATCAGCTCCATTCTCCCACAATTTCTAAGGGTAGAATTGTTTCTTCACACAATTCAACAGTGAGAATCAATGTAAGTTTATTTTCAGATAGAGGATGGAGCTTTATTATTTGAAAGAAACCTCAGAACAGGGTCCTGCTCCTCCTCACTGAAAAACGTGATTTTCCAATCATCTGATCAGGATGACTTCTGGATGCCTCCCATTGAAAGTTTTCCCAGGATGCCCCGACGAGAGCAAACCTCTGTGCTATCCCCGGCCTTGAAATGCCTGGGCATTCCCTGGAATGAGCCGGAGAGAGGTAGTTCTGGGTTTCCCTTCTCGATTCACATGGAAGACAATGGATGGATGGAAACCACAAGTGTTAACACTGATTTTGTTGAATGTAACGTCTTAATTTATTAGCATTTATGTCAAAGTCATGCACCTACAAACAAATCCTATTTGCATTTTTACTGTCTCCAAGCCTTCAGACAACACCAGCAAGATATAAAATATTCAATGCTCTCTTAGACAGAACATGCAATAAGAATAGCAAATTGACCGACACCTTAAAGGTGAGGCTTTCTGAGAGCAGAGGCTATAAAGCTCACCTCTCCTCACTAATATATACTAAACGTCCAATATTTCATTTGCTTGATCACCTTGCCTTAACAAAATCCCCCTCATTACAGATTTATTGCAGCGTAGGTCACAGTGCAGTGGAGGTGCAGCATTCTCCAGATGTTTATGAATCCTAAGAGCTTTCTGCTTGCCCAACTTGCACAGTCTTTGTCTTATTTAGAAAGAAGAAAATGTGATATATGACAGGTGATAGTGCCCTCATTTGTTCTGTACATTGCCTCACGCACACACCCCACCACATGTCAGTGCCAGTCTCGGTCTACCAGCAACTGCCCTCCCCACCCCCCGACCATGAGAATCAACCCCCACTCTCCCACAGCTCTCACTTCCACTCCACTACCTCCAACTCTCCAAAATGATTCTGTTGTCCCTGGCGTCCACCACGAGGAGGTAGGCCCAGAGCTGTGGAGCACAGCCGCCACCACCGCCAGCATTGCCTCTGAAGGATAATGCTGTTTATTGCATTTGTCAGGTGTTCGCAGCAATACTTTGTAAGTCTATTGCTTACTTACTGCCTTGTACTTTAAGCTAGAGCTGATGTGCCTCAATTGTGCATTTCTGGTTGTGCTTTTGTGGCAAATTGATTCATGGCTGAAGGCTGTAAATAGGAAACGGCTAAAAAAAAAGTTGCCACATTATTCTGTTTTCCTTTTCTCTTATTTCAGCTGACATTGCCTTGCAAACGGGGTGTTTACCCTTTGAGTTTTTTTTTTTTTTACATCCTATCAACTCAAACTTGAAAATATTTGAGAATTTTTCCTAGACTCACATGAAGTAATGCGTATTTTTTTAAAGTTCAAGATAAATTCTCACTCTTCTTTATTCAGTCAGCTTGAATTGCAAGCGTCCTTCTTGGCTAACTTATTTTTTATTAATTAGGCGTAATCTATTCCTGTATGACTCCCAGTAAATGCAAGTCCTGTATGTCTTGCATTTAGGTTTTCCATGCTGAAGAATCGTTTATCCACAGCATGCTACTCCACCACCATATTTTGTTGTGGTTGGCGTGTTATTTTTCCATCATTCATATCCTTTTGAATGTAAGGAAATAAGTTACTTTTTTGTTTCGTCTGATCATAGCACCTTCCACATGCTTGATGTTTTCCCTACACATATTATGACAAATTGAAATTGTGGCCTCCAGGTTTCCTTTTAACAACTATCTAACAACTAAGATATAACAAATATCTTCTTAACTTTTAATAAAGACCCATAATTACAGATTATGGTGACTTCTGATTTATTTTTCGCTCGGTTTTCTTTCATTCATGCACTATTCAGACTTATTTGTCTAAAGACTTTGAAAAGCATTTACAATACATCTGCACTTCACAATTATGCATTTTCTGTGTTAGTCCATCTAACAAAATCCCATCCTATACATTTAAATTTTCAGTTATTATGTGAAAAAAGGTGGAAAAGTTTAAGAGGTATTATTTTTGCATCACTGTGAATTCCCCTTATTTTATCAACCTGTTTCTTCTTTACTGGACTAGCTATTGTTAAAATAAGTAATTCCATTCAGTGTTTTCTTTTATCAAGCCACAGTAGCCTGGTATGTGAGCGCCACTGTAACATTATTGATGAGATCATTATTATGTATAGGATCCCTTAGTGAATAATAACCCATTATCTTTCATTTTTCCTGTTTTTGTCAGTGGATGTTGGAAAGGTTAGGCAATTTATTTTAATGTTAATACTGTCAGGCACTTACAGAGCCATGTCTTTGTTCCCAATGCATTTTCCACATGGGGCCATGATTGGTTTTAAACTAGACTACATCTTTGAACAAGCTAATCCAACAAATCTCAGTGCAATTCCTTTTCTTTTCATTTAGTTAACTTCAGGTCACATTAATGCAAAATACAGAAGCCCTAATAGTAAAGCTTATTCAAAATAATCCTTATTTGACCCACAATAAAAACAGAACCACAACAGAGTACAGCTGAGATCTTCATTTTAAACCCTGAAGTGATACAAAACATAAGGCAGCTTGATAGTGATATAAATATACTTCCACCCATAGACAAAGGAAAGGGAGAGAAAAAAATGCTCTTAACGCTTCAGTGCATTTAAATTTATACAAACTCTCCTCCTGACAGTGATGAATGTTACACTGTATTCTACAATATGTTTAATGCATAGGCCTGTTAAGTTTTCTATTCCTGTGCTGCGGCGTGGAGTCACCTCCTCTGCAGTTTACGAGATACCAGATAATAAAACCAGAGTCAAAACAAGAGTACATCAGTCAATATCCGCATGGATGTTTTCATCATGTACCTCAAGTATTTGATTCTGATAGTAGATTCATAAGATACAATGTTAACATGAACCATAGGAATAAATCTGCAGTTTTAATTTCTCTCGAATTTTGTGATTTATTTTCTTTCAAATGTATTTTTGCATAGAAATCCTCTATTTAGGCACAACTAACACCTTAAAGGAAAAACTGAGTTTAGGAACTGAATTTACTTTAATAAAATACACTGCTCACGTTCTCACTAAAACCAGAAAGATAGAGCACATAACCCCAGTTTTAAAGTCCACACACTGGCTCCCTGTAGCTCAAAGAATAGACTTTAAAATACTGTTGTTAGTTTATAAATCACTGAACGGTTCAGCATTACAATACATTAAAGATCTGCTGTTGTACCAACTTTCCAGACCAGTTCAATCACATAAAGAAGATGAAAGCTCAAAACTATAAAAAAGAGCACCTTTCCTGTTCTTCATTGGGTCTAGACATTTCCGTCTCTCTCTCACACACACTTTTTTTGCAGCGTGAATAAACCATACACATTTCCACAATCTTTATATATGTATATTTAAATACATTCCATTCTACTCTTTTGAGCATTGTCCATTCTAAGTTTATTGTAAACACCTTACTGAAAAAAGCTAACTTTGTCTTCCTCACTCAGTAGCAACCTTGACACCGAAGAGTGTTTTTGTTAACATGAACTGGTGTTGCTTTGATAAAAAAAGATCTGTCCATCTGTTCGTCTTTTGCTCATCCAAAATTGATGTAAGCATCAAATATTCTACATGATTTTATTACACTTTACTGAATCAATTGATTAATATGCCATGGTTGTTTTATATATGCACTTATCACTCACTCTTTTTGTGCTTTTCTACATCTTATGAGATTATTTTTGATGTCATAAGTTTGTTCTATCACTATTTTACAGCACTTTGCTTGATCTGTAAAGTGTAATAGGACCTTGATTTAAGACAGTCATGTCTAAATAGAGGAAAGAGAGAAAGTCATGTGTTCAAACAACACATAATGAAGGGATACATCTTTAGAAAAATAGATTCCATGTCTAAATATAACACATATCTCCTGAAAC
>CAEGAE010074718.1:0-17384 GCA_903067095.1 Girardinus metallicus
GCTCCCGAAGGATTAAGGCTTCCAAACTCCAGGCATCGCACCGGTCATTTTAAGGATGTTTATTGGTCCCCCAAAAACGATGAAAAGCCGGGCATTATCATCACTCAATAAAATCCCAGGGGACGAACTTGAAAATTGGACACTATGCCGCTGACACTTAGCTTTCGTCAACAACTCGAAGGCGGAAGTGAGAGCTATGTGTTACGCAAATAATGTTCCGGGCGGAACACGGTGCGCTAAATAATAATACATAAATTAACAAAGCTTCGAGGCAGGTACATTTTCCTCGAGGAATTTTAGTAATCGAGGTCCTCGAATCATTCGAGGACTCGTTTCAGCCCTAATTATATGTGTCTTAAATACTGTCAGATGTTACCATTTAATTTTTCCTCCAAAAATTTGTGTGAACTCCAATCATTAAGGTTTACAGATTTTAAACTAGACACTATTTCACCTTTTCATAGACTATTTTGTGTCAGTGTTATACAAAAGAAAAGTATGCTTCAGTTTAAAAAGAAATCTGTATTGCAACAAATATTGGAAAAACCAAATATTTTCCAGATGCACTGTATGATTGTTTACCACTATAATTAAAAGTTTTTTTTTATTAAACAGTCCTTTAGCTAGATTTGTTAGTTTTCTACAGTCAGGTTCATAGATTCAGGAGGATAAGTAACACATACACAGTGAGTCTCTCCTAACATGGTTGTTCAAGGTAATAAGAAAATCCATCTGTTAGCAAAAACAAATGAATTACCACAATTTTATAGGAGGAAGGCTTAACCATTTCCTAATCCCAATGGCTATACCCAGCAGCAACCAAACATTATTACTGCAAAAATATGACTTAAGAGGTGAAATCACAAGAGGATTCCAAGCAATTCTCTATAACGACCTTGTGATAAGGAATATGAACATTTATGTGCAACATTAAATGACAGATGATAAATGATGAAAGGACAATAGTACGGCACTAATGTAGCTGTGCTGTTGGTAAACACACTAAACTGAACACATTTGTGTCCATTCAACAAGCAATCTTAAAACAGCATCAAGGACAAACTGATCAGTAGAAATTTAAATACAAAACACTTTCTTTTGCTGGTTTTATTTTTTTTTTTAATTACCTCACAATGGGCTTGTGCATTTTAGAGTCCCCACTGCCTTTGTTATGATGTCCTACTGGGCTGCAGCTTAAAATTAAAATGATGCTTTAGCACTTAAAAACAGTGATGATTTAAGCATCATCACTGCAGTTTCTAATTATTCTACACTTTTGCAAACAGACTTCAAATGAAGATACATGTTTAATCCAGCACAGGTGACGCTGGGGAAAAACAAATGAATAAAAACAACTAAACTTAAGTTTCCCCCTCCCACTCCTCTCTGATGCTAAAACAGGCTGATGACACATTTCCTCAGGGTTGCCAGCTAAAAAATGTTTCTGTGAGATCAGAAAACTTTTAGACTTTATTGTCCCCACAGGGAAAGTCTTTTTTTGCAAATCAGCCCCACAACAAACAAAAGCTCAACAGCGGAATTAAACGTTTCCCCCAAAATATTAATTAGTCAGAAGAACTGACCCCTTATAATTCCCTTGTGACCTGACCAGTCTTATTATTTTTACTGACAGTTTGTTTGGACTGAACAAGCAGTTTAGCAACAACCCAAATTCCCAAAAGGTTGGGATATTGTGTAAACTTTTAACTAAAAGTGAATGCAAATCTCATAAACAGTTTATCTACAACGAAGACATATAAAATGTGTAAATTAAGGCATTAGAATTTTTTTAGAAAATAGACTACTCAACTACTATGCCCTCAATTGCATTAAGCAGTCTTTGTTCTGGTGTGTCTCATCTTCCATAAACAATAGTGCATGGATTATTTATGGGCTTTCGGTTAGGAGAGTTTTACCTAGGCTGCAGCTATCCCTTTTGTTTGTGCACCTTCTTTTATCCACACTTTTTCCTTCCACTCAACTTCATTATTCTGTTTATCTGAACACCCAGTTTCAGGCAAGACCTTTAATTGCTTAGGAGACAGTCAAAGACTCCCATATGAGAATAGCTAAAACCCGTGAGTACTTGAGAACCCCTCTAAAACGCCCGCCTGTTCAAAACACCAAATATACCGTACTGTGCATTAATTCACAAAGTGGAAGTGGTCTAAGCACTACTGCAGAAGCTACAGTCTACCTTATTTCCACTTTTGGGGGAACAGCTAATTAGCACCAAGGAACATAAATAGCACTCCTGGATTGGCTTCTTCGCAAACGGTTGCCAATAGCTGAATTATTTCATTCCTCCTGACTGCCCTCTATAAGATATTTGCACTGCAACACATTTTTATGAGATTTGCACTCTGTTTAATTTATTTATTATATATTACCAAAGGTGAAAAACTGCTCAATACTCCACAAAGCATGTTTTAAAGAACTAAAGGATGAAAGTTGTGATCTACAGCTAATGTTAATGGATGTTCGCTCTGGTTCAACAATCTGCACACATCCCTCAAAGTGACATTTACCTCCAGGCTTAGGAAGCCCCCGTCATGCGCAGCAGTGACTCTGGGTGAAGGCTCGAACCATTCGCAGGATTTCCCCAGAAGGTTGCGTAACGTTCTGACGGATGATACGGTGACCGACCCAGAGCAACGAGCCAGAATCAACACGTTGTCACTCCACCAACTCACATCCACCAGTGGGTAGTACTGCTCCTTATCTGGGACAAGTGCAGTGACACATAAAGGTCAGTCAGAGCAGATTTTTTTCTCTTCTCATCCTCACTTAACAGGTTTGTGGGCTTTATTGCCTGATAATCCCCTTATCCAAAGAGTAACTTTTTAGTAACTTGTCTCCCTCCCTCCCTTCCAGACATATTTATATGTAGCGCCATGAGACATCACTTGTCATGAGGATATACGCCTAGATTACTGCTTACACAAAATGTGATAGCTGTCACCACTAGTGGCCTGAAACTGTCAAAATAAGATTATAGCCAAATACACAAACTACGAAATACACACAAAAAATGGCCTGGTTACCGAAGGGAAAAAATATTTGCTAGCCCCACCATGCACCATGAGCTTTGTGTTTGTGAAGACTGTGTAATTCAATAAATCAAAAGTGTCAAAGATCATTAAATGGTGTCCAAAATGTGCTGTCATGTCAGCAACAAAATACTCTCTTTTCTCTGCTCCAGGCCAAAATACCTTTTATTTTCTTCCTTCTCTCTAGTGATGTCTTCCACTCCGGGTTGATCTCCTCAAATCCTGGCTGCAGGGCGGACCGGAAAGATGGAGGCACCAAAGCAGGGAGGGAAAAGAAGAAAGAGCGGAAAAGAGGATGGGGAAAGAAATTAATCTGCTAACCCTGTTTACACTTGCAGCACACATGAGCTCCACCGGCGGCGGAGCTGAACGTAGACGCTGAATAAATCAGCAAAACATTTGGCAAATTTAAGTTCCTCACATTATGTGGGATGGAAGCAAACACAAACACTCAAAATCCTTCTCCCCACACTGAAAAACCATGTCCAAAAGAAGATTACATTAATGCTGTCAGTGAAGAACTTAATATATATTATCACAAATACGACTGTAGTGCACATTCAGAACACAAATATGAGCAGCTTAGGGTTGTACCTGTTGGTCCTGGCTCCATGTGGTCCTCTGTTTTAAGGAGGGGACGTCCCAGACAGACAAACGCCCAGAGAAGTGGATAACAGCCAGGAGTGTCCCATCAGGGCTCAGGCTCATGCGGAACACACCATCCTGAAGAATGGGAACGCCAACACATTCTTCTTATTAAGAATAGATCAGCTTTTTATTTTACAATGAGGTATTCGGGCTGAAGAGGACTGCTGTACCTCTTCATCTCCTTGCCTTGAAAAGAATCTCAGGCTGGGAATCCTGAAGAAACCTCTCCTCTGATTCTATAAACACAAACACTCAGGGTGGAAATGTTTCATCTACAACACGTTTAAATTGTTTGCAAGAAAACGAGGTGTTGCAGACATCTCACCGAACCAATATTGTCCTCGTAACTGGTGACCTGCTTGTAGTGAGGCGAGCCAGAGAGCGCCCTCCAGGCAGTGATGCCGCTGCAGGAGGCCTTGGATGCACCATTATCCCCTGATTCACAGCCTCCTACCAGCAGCAATCTACACAAACACACACCGTCTTCATGATTGTGCCTCTAACCTTGTCATCCTTTAATTCCAACTAAGGCCAGAGAGAATTCCCACTACTGAACTGCCATTTAGGTCTCTAGCAGATTAAGTGTCATTTATCAGAGGAAAGGTCTGGTTGGAATGACTTAAGCTCAGTAAAGACAAAAATAAGACCTCATTGATTAGTGGTTCCCTTCATTTACACTGAGATTGGCCATGAAATCCGGCTTTCCAACTCAAGACTGCCCCCTGGTGTAGAAAATACAGATATTAAATATGAGCAAAATATAGTTATTTTGCTGTTTAATACCTAATGTGTATCGATGTCACTGGTTCTTCTAAATATACTTATTCTGTGTTCAAAAACTGCTTGAAATCACTTAATCAGTTTATTTAGAGAGACATTTTATTACAGAGCAAAAGTAACACATTACACAAGACTAAAACGACAAACTAAAACATCAAATACAAAAGAAATTGAACAATTTAAATGATGTGAAACATGGACAAAATATGGACTCTACAGAAACTGCAGTCATTAGCATGAAGTGTTGAGGAACTATTGCATTAATGATGATGAGAAGACAAGTTTATTGAGACTGGAGGTGGACATAAAAAGTGGCTGTGCCTCATGGATCAGCATACATCGGCCTGCCCTCTAATTGACCTCTTGCACTGCGGACAATAAGATGTACTGCAATTAATTATTAATATAGTACATTTAAATGCATAAAAATTGCATTTTCTCTCTTTTCAAAATGTTCAACTGTTTTTATTTATTGTATCTTACAATTGTTTTACTTTTCATATTTTTATTTTAATCATGTCTTTTTTACTTCTTAATATTTTTTTATTTCACTTTTATTTCAAAACTAGCACAACAGAACAGAAACCAAATGAGTCTTTCTTTCCCTAACAGATAGAAATACATGGTTTTATTATGTATAAATGGCAACTACAAAACTAGTAATTTTTCCACTGAAAGAAAAACAGATCAAGCAATAAAAATAAAACCAAAAATCTACATTAAATTAGAAATATATACCACTATTTATTAAAATAATGTCAAAACAAACTAGGTAAAAGGAAAAGTTGTTTTTTTTCTGATATAAAGTCAAAATTAAAAGTACAAAAATGTTTGATTGTACTTTTTTCTCAGTCAGTCTTAAGTCAAACCAAAAATACATGTCTTAGGTTTCCTTTTGAAAACATCACTTAAAAAATTACTCCACTGCCCTCAGATTATCAGGGAGGTTGTTCTGCAACAAGGGAGCAATCAAGGAGGAAGCGGATTCACTTAGACCACCAATACCATTCCTAATGCACATGTGTCCTTACAAACGTAAATTATTTTCTAAAATCCAATTCCTTAACCTTTCTTTTTTCCTTATTTGCTTTCTATTATTCCTCATGTTGAGTTTTTCACATAGGGATTATTAAAGTTTCATCTCATCTATCAGTTGGCAAACATTTGACAGTAGCTGCCAAAATCCATTATGCTTTCATGCCAGGTTTCACCGGCCAAAGTAAATTTGCTTTGTATGGCCTATGGGCCCTGGGGAAAACCATAAGGTCACAAATATGAGCCTGATATAATTAACCACAACCTCTGAATGAGCAGAGGAGAATTTCAAGCCAATGCAGAGAATTCCTGCAGGTACTTTATTAAAGACATGGGCTCATTCATTCTTAAATGAGTGCCTTGACCTCAT
This sequence comes from Girardinus metallicus, assembly GCA_903067095.1. Classification (NCBI taxonomy): domain Eukaryota; kingdom Metazoa; phylum Chordata; class Actinopteri; order Cyprinodontiformes; family Poeciliidae; genus Girardinus; species Girardinus metallicus. The sequence continues at coordinate 5,884 of CAEGAE010074718.1, forward strand.
TCAACTTAATGTCTTCTGCTTGAACAAGAGATCTTGATGAAAACCAATTTACTTGCAACTTGCACCATAATCTATTGAGTTTTTTTTTTTCTGCTACATACGATGCATCTCAGGTCCACTGCTTTCTCCTATACAGAGAGAAAGAATAAGTCTCCTCTTCTGTGTGTAGGGAGGTTACGTCTGAGAGATAACATGTTTGAAGTGATAGCTTAATAGATCAGAACCTGTTCTCATTCTATCAGATTACATTATAGTAACTAATTTTATTGGGATTTTATGTAACAAACAAACAACGTATACATGCAAATAGAAAGAGAGGTGACTTCTAGTTTATTTTTTTGTCAATAAAAACCTGAAAAAAATGTATTCATCCTTGGATCAACTCTAATCAGTAAATTGTGCCTTCTAAGGACTGCACTCCTTTTGATGATGCTGCCACCACCATGTTTAACTCTAATGATGGTGTAGTCAGGTCGATGTGCTGAGTTAGTTTTCCATCGCACAACTGATTTTGCATGAAGTAAAAGTTTTATTTTGGTCGCATCTGACCAGAGCACTTTCTTCCACAGTATTTTGATGTATTCCCTAGTTGTCCTTCGATAATCTTGAAGCAAGATTTTTTGGCCGACCTTCTCCTGCCACTCTTCCTTAAAAACCAGATTTGCTAAAGACGAAAATAGTAGATGTCTTTTCAGAAGAAGGCCCAGCACAGGCTATATCTTCTACACTGCCAAAAGCACAGGTCCAAACCACAAACAGAGAAGGTCTGGAGAGAGGAATATCAAGGCTAACCATTCATACATCCAGGATTTGTACAGCTCTAGACTAAGGAAAAGGGAAGCGAACATCTCTGCGGGTCCTGCACATTCTGGAGACAAATGGCTACATATTACCATCAGCAAAAGCTAACCACCACAGAGAAAGTTACTTTCCCCATGCTGCATTTCTGATCAAAACAATGAACACATTACAGGCTGGTCAGCTAGCTATGCTGCTGTGGAACAAAACAAATACATTTGCACAAGCACAACCTGCCTTCGTTTTTCTCTTCTTCACAGAAAAAGTTGCTGTACATTCAGAAGTTTATACATACTGGTCCCTTTATACTTATTTATTTCGTCTGAAGTGTATATATTTATACCGTATGTTTGTAAGCTGTGAGAGTGTGAAACTAAAGTCAAATTCATAGTTAGTTCACAGAATCTTGGCTGGTAAAGCTGATTCTGGTTCCAACACGATGCATGGATAACATGGTGCAAATCTGGCACCATGATAAAATGTGGGAAATTCAAGGGGCTTGACCACAAACCACTTCAAAGAGAAAACATAATTTAAAGAGCAGCAGGTTTGGGTTAAGCTACGGCACTAGAGATGGTTTAGGTCCACAAGTACATACATTTTATATTATACCAAAACATAATTGTGTCCATCCTGTAAAAATTTTAAAGTAAAACAAAGATTTATGTAATGAAATCTGCTATGCAATTAAATCTAATTTAGTTCCATCAAAGTAATGAAGATAAGACATATTTAGCAGCAAATTGACTATGCCCGTAGATCTGAAATGATGAAAGAGCTGGAAATCGCTCAGAAACTTTCAGCTTTGGATATTTAAGTGTTTTGTGGCAACATATCTCAGGATGAGTACTGATTCAAAGGATTTGTAAGGATGTCTGAATATAAATGTAGGAAAAACACTCCTGATCAAACATGGCACTAATAGAAGAAGTCTCAGACGGTGGAGTTCTCAGGAGAAAATACATTCTCCAACAATGTCAAGGGAAGGCTATAGATATTAATTAGGCTGCCACTGATGGATTAAGAGCTTAATGCTGGCAAATATGTCCATATTTCAAAAAGCTCTACATGTCATTTATATTCAACCGGCTCTCCGAGCTCATTCATTGTTTGAATGCCTGTCATTTTTTAACGTACCGGTGACCAGGGTGGTAAACGGCCGAGGTGATGCCACGAGAGTGGTGTGGGGAGAAGCTGAAGGTGTGGTTCTCCTGGAAGTTTTGATTGGTTCCAACGCTGAAACAGAACAAAAAACGTTCACATGACATGAAATACATGATTAAACTCAAGCACATAAAAATTAACAAACAAAGTGCTTATGTGGAAGCTTGTGAAAAGCAGTTTTGGGCAGTTTTGGAAATAACAACAAAGCAATTTCTCACCCGGTTGCAATTAAAATGAGACATAGTAATCTATATAATCTAATTAGGAACGGCAATTTAAACGAGAGTGGTACATGTGGGGTAATTTGTGTTGGGATATCTCTCTGGGGAAATTGTTCTTTGCTGTTTAAATGTAAAGAGAAAAAGGAAGATAAAAATGAACACTGAAATGCTGGCACAAAGAGCAAGACAATGAGAGAGATGCTTACCTATAATTCTAAAAAAAAAGAAAATCTAATATGTCATTTAGTAACAATAACATAATACAGCCACACAAAGAAGAAGAGTGAATGTGAGCTTTCTGCTAAAAGCTTAAAAAACACTTTTAGAGGAAATCTGGTAAAATATTTCCAATGTTTTAGTGATCTACTTGCACATACACGCCGGTACCTCAAAGACCGTTTCTCTGGCTGTTATAGGAGAATAAATCAGCGTTTCCCTCACTTTCCCTCACAGGCGGCATCAATACTGACGGGATTGAGGAGAAGGTGTTGGAGGGCTGGACATTGTCTGATCAGGATTCAGCACACATTGCTGAGTATTACCCTGTGTTTTCGAGTGTCACAGTTCTAAGGCTTTGTGTGACAACAGCAATGAAACAGGGAAATGGAAAATCTCTAAGGAGATGGAAAAAAAGAGAGGGCTAATGCTAAATCGAACTTGGAAGAAACAGGGTACCAACACATTTAACATTTCTAAATACCATATTTTTACATCTGTATAGATTTTGCAGCCTATTGCTGTGACATTATGGGCACTTGAGTAAAAAACATTTGTCGATTTAATTATCTGCTTTCGACTTTACAAAAAATAAAAGTTACAAAACCATCATGCTAAACCTGGCTTTACAAATCAGCTGTGTAAGAAAAATCTAGTTCATTGTTTTTTGAGGGTATATCTAGGCCTGTCACGATAGCAAATTTTGCTGGGCAATTAATTGTCTCAAAAATTATTGCGATAAATGATAATATTGTTTGAAGACCATTTTAAACTGACTTAATGGTAATGACATAATGCATGCAATATCCTGCCAAAAATAGATACATTTTATTTTCGAAAGAACCCTTAACACTGGAACTGGTAAACAAAATAAAACAACCAAAAATATTTGAATGCCTGGACTCTCAGTCTCCGTTAACAAAAAATGCACTTGAATAAAAACTAAACATAAAACCAAAGTGGAAAGAAAAACTACATTCAACCAAAAGAGTACGGATTACGAAGTCTGTATACTACCTTGCCCCTCAATAATCATTAGATTTAGATAGAGAAGACAGGCATATCCGACAATCTGATCCAATAGTTCACTCTGCCTTTAAACCCAGTTCACATTACACGATTTTTTGGCCCCGATTTTCCTCTTACGACAATCTTAGAACTTCCAACGATCATCCTGTAGTGTGTGGTGTGTTACTACTGATCGGATCCAGTCGGTAGAACCTCGTGGCACCTCCGATCTAAATCAAGCATGTTCAACATGTTGGATTGTCTTGGCCAGTTTATCACTGCAACGTGTGTGGTTTTCTCCGACTGGGAGCGAGAACGCAGCCTGTTGAATGTGACAGGTAGCCACTCAGAAAGCGCGGAATCCCCTCCGCGCTTTCTGAAGGGACAACAGGGGAATCCCAAACAGCTGACACGGCGCAACCCAAAGTCCGGTGGACATCGGAGATGATATGTGGAAACAACATTAATGTTTATTCAACATTTCATGAGAGAAATGACAAGGAGAGGAGTTGGAGCGAAATTGCTACCGCAGTTGATGAACCCGGTAACTTTTCAGCTGTTCATAGTTAACGTGAAATAGGTTATAACGATAAGGCAATACATTCAGGGTTGCATCTAGAAATTGCATGACACCAAGCTCCAAGGATGGGAGTTTAAGATATCCACTTAAAAATGTATCAGTATTATCTTTATTTCACAAAATCTCCCAAAAAAACTAGAATTTAAATGCTGTGTAATGCATCTAAATCAAGCCCAGCTCAATGAACGGGTCCAGTGTAAAACCAAGAAGTAAAAGTATCTCAGGGTCAAAAAATGCTGTCAAATTAAGGATGCCAGAGTCCTGTCAGAAACTTCTTTTTTTTTCCTGCACAAAAATGTATTTTGTTTATATTCTAAATGTAGAAGATAGAAAAAATCAAATTCCGTACTTGCCAAGTTATGTAGTTATGACTAGACTCTACTACTAGACTCTACTACTCATTTTATAAAAGCATACTATGAAATGCATCAGCGATTTTCCCTCAAATAAATCAGAGGCAGCTTCTCTTTATTTTACTTTTGTTAACAGAACCTATTAACTGAATTAATTAATTAATTAATTAACTGTGATTAACAGTTTGCTGTGAAACGACCCCATTAAACCCATAACAGGATTTTAGCTTGTTCACGAGAATTCGCTGTTAACATTCCATGAAACATGAGGTCGCTGTGTGAGGTGTAAAGTGTGCCAGTGTTGAAGGTGGTAGTCGCACCTACTAACAGATTATCAAGCTTGTAAGTTTAATAAACAGTGTCATGGTCAATATGAGTAAGTTGTCACACTCTCTTATTCAAGCCTGCAGTGACTCATTGAGGGAGGAAGAAGGGATGGCAAAGACAGATGCAGAAATGAACATGTTCTTTGCATATTATCAAGTATAATAAACACCCACTAATACAGACTTCTGAAGATAGTAAAGGCTCCTTTGCTGCTTAGAGCTTTTATTCCCAATTGAACCTCTTTATATTATGGGTTAATTAACATAAAAGCATCAGAAACAAATTTTAAATATCACTATAAAAAGAACCATCCTTAAATGTTATAAGCACACACGATAAGAAAAGAACCACAACAATAGTTCAAAATTGAGATAAGAATACTTAAGTTAGACCAAACATGCAGCATTGTCATGGGAATTTTTCAATACATGTCTGCTTTTATATTAGAAGACAATAATGCAGATTAATGAAGTATTTGTGCCTCACCTTACAAGGTAGCTCTTGAGTCCACCACTGTATGTGATCACAAGAAGCTCTGCTGACCACTGAGCACTTGCTGTGTACTCCAAGAAGATCAGTCCTGCGACTGCACAGCTGAAATCTCCAGGAAAACTCACCACCTGGATCAGAAAACAGTAAGTCGGAGAGGTGGCTTAAAAATAAGTGGTGCAACTTCTATTAATTTTCTTTTAAAAAGAGGGAGTAAAAACAATTATCACTTTGTAACCCACAAAGTGTTTTTAACTAAACAGATGTGATATGCAAGAAATGAGCATCACATAGACAGGCTAAAATGAAGAAAGTAATGATGAGACAGGCGAACCAGGCAAACAGAAGATAAGCGACAAAGTTAAAGAGACAGAAAGTCAGGGAGATGAGGACAAAGGAGAACAGACATGCACATGATTTTTTTTTTCTGCACATGCACACTTTCTGTCAAATTGACTTTTTTATCACCCCCCCCCCAGAAATAGCAGCAAGTCAATGGTGTGTGCACTTAACGGTGACAAACAGGAGGAAGAGAGAAGCAGAGCTGAGGGGAGCTGATGTAAGTGTGCGAGCGCACTCACTGTCGGCACACAACAAAGCAACAGTGCACTAAAGGAGCGAGGATCAGAGACTTTCAAAGGTAAGTGTGGCTGGGGAGAAGGACGAGAGTCTGCACTCGTCGTCTGCCAGCGCCATCAGAGCAGTGGAGGGAATGATGGACAGAAATGCAGGAAAAATAATATATTGCACACAGGGGACATTAAATGAGGCAGGATGGAAGATGGACTTGGTGGGGGAGAGACACCAACACAGACATGCACAGATGAGAGAAATGTGACAGCAGAGCGAAGAGGAGAAGACTGGGAGAGTAAGCTGTGAAAAATTTAAAGATGGGAGCTGATGAAGATGGGATTGAAAGCAGGATATGAACACTACGAGCAGAGAAGAAGAAGAAGAAAAAGAGCAATTGTGTTCAATTCCTCCTTTTAATCCCATCTTCATCAACTCCCATCTTTAAATTTTTCACAGCTTACTCTCCCAGTCTTCTCCTCGTGAACAATGAACTAAAAAGCCCCATGACAGACTAAAGGAGTGCAGAGGGTGTCTGACAAGCAAACATGTACTTCAAGACGTGACAGGCAGCTCAAAGTGTTTCACAGAGCAGGAGTACAAGTCTCGCCTGACTTGTCTCAGGAGGATTATGGATGTCTGAATCCTCATAACCATCTTACTGTACTCTTACAAGTAGAACTGCACTGATTGTAGTTTAGGACAAATCTGATACATGATTTTTCAAAAGTGTTCACGTCCAGATTCTGATTTTAGCCAATTTCTCTGAAAGAACCATATCACTATATATTTTTTTATTATTATCTCTGATTGAATTTGCAAAAATAACTGTTTAGTAATAATATGCATTTCTAGGCCAATGCCTGTTTGTTTTTCTTTGAGGACTTAAGAACTTTTTCTATTCAATAACATATCACATGTACAGGTATTAGACATTAATGAGGAATCGGTAAACATTTTAACAGTTTTGCATCAAACCAAAACGTCAGGAAATATCAGGTATGATTTAAATCCCAGCTTAAAACACCCTTCAGGTTTTCCTAACATATCTGGACACTTAGTAAATTTTTAGCATCACTTTCAAGTAATATAGATGAACTTTACACTGAGAAAGACTTCTGCAAAATGTGGTAATGCATTATCCAAGACTCATACACATTTTTGTCCACCTAAACCAACCTGGCTAAAATTACACATAGGCGTGTCACATCAGCTGAAAACACTTTCACAGCTTCTGAGCATAAAGAGATGAAAAGTTAATACATCAAAAAAAATTCAAAGATCTCACAGCTGAAAGTGAAAAGTGGTTAGACCTTCTTCAGTCTGATGTTAAGGATTGGTATAAGGTTACAAGAACCATTTCACATAAATTATTTCAACCAAAGCAGGACACGTTGGCTATTAAGAAGGTGTCCATTTTTTTTATACTCAAAAGACCTTTTTTTATTTTCAATAAGTAAAATATTTGTCTTTAAGTGTTTAAATAATTTTTTTTCCAGAAACTGATAAGAAAATACACTGCATTAATGTAGGTTCTTGACCTAAAATAAGAACAATAAAAGTATATCAAAGTATGTTGCTTTTTGATGCTTTTGTAAGCTGAAAATCAATTAATTTTTTGTTTCATTCATATAAAAAAAAAAAGGAAAAATACAACACAGGGAGCATAAAAGTGATTGCCATTGATGTCAAACAGCTTGGAAAAGCATGATTACCGGAGGGATGACAAAAAGTTCGCTGCCAATGAGGTCAAAAAGGCGAACGGTGCCAGTGCTGTCCGCATATGCCAACAGAGTGCAGTCGTAGCTCCATGCCACCTTTCGCCACTGAGGGTTGGGGTCCTTTGGCACTGTGGCAAAATGATAAGAAATGAATAATTAATCCCAAAATGATCAAATTTCAAGAATTAATAGCTTTCAAATCAAGTCAGACGAGACAGCATTCTAGATTATCCCTTCTATAATGTATAGTGCTAATGATTACAGATGGGAAATGGCTGATTAATCAATACTTCTCAAAGTCCAAGACCAATTTGTCTATAATAAACAGCACAAATAACAGCTCAGCGATTGTGTTTTAAAAGGGGAAACACTTTTATGCTTTCAAGCTTAAAGCAAGGAGAGAGAAAGTGAAAGAGGTTGGGGATAGGAAAAAAAAAGGTGGAAGGAGAACAGGCATCATAAATTCAGCTTTTACTGAAGTATGGGCTACTGTTTTAGGAATGTGCTGGCTCAGCAGAGCTGCGAGGGTAACCATATCGCAATGATGAAGCACAACCGTGCCTGCTGGCATGTGCTCAAGGCTCTGCTGTCATCCTTCCTTCTGACAGAGGAACCAGGTCGGGCTGGCAGGCCCAAGGCACAGGACCTGTTTTGAATGCTTAATTGGGGGGGCGAGAGGGAAGGCGGGTTAAATAAAGTGAGACCTGCATAAACCAAGCTGGTTTACTACAATTTTCTTTTTTTTGTGGACAACAGTGTCCAATCCATGTCGTTCTGAAAAGGCAAGTTATGTTTTTCTGTGGCTGATATCCCATATCAGAGCTCCCGGCATTTATTGGACTGAAATTCTTGGCCGTGTAATGCTGTTGCAACCCCTGGTGGGCAATAGAGCTAACGAACGGGGGCGTTGGATATTGTATGACTGGAATTTTAAATGAAGAACAAAAGAGGCAGATAAAGAGAGGACAGGAGAAGCTGGAGACGAGACAATGAATGAGACACAAAGATTAAAAACACAATGACTGCTCACATTTTAGGGCCATCGGATGAGGAGCACATTAGGAGGCAGACAACTTATCAGACTTCAGATAGCGAGATTACAGGGAGGCTATAAAGCTCTGTCCTCCTCTTGTTCTTTTGCATCTTTATATTTAAATCTCTTTTTTTTATTACATCCCTCACAAACTTGCCATCTTATCTCCCGTTATGAATTGTGGACAGCAACACAGTGGGCTCAATTTCCACATACATGTTTTTTTGAGGGAGCAAGAAAATTAGATGCAACTGTGTCTTCAATTTGTCCCCCCGCCCCCATCCTCCAAGCGAAAGTGGAGGCAGAAGAATTACACCCAATTACCCAACAGAAGCCTTCTATCTGAAGCCTTGCAGATGCATTTATCAGAGCTCAACACTTATGAATTATGCACAGAGGTTTTGAGACAACTCTACTGTAACAGAAACAGACGGGAGGGGGGAACCAGGAAAGTGGGGTGCGGTGATACGTAGGTGTGGATGCAATGAGCAGACACGAGAACATATGCGCACTCACACACACGTTCATGCTCATCCATTAAGAGAAAATGCCATTAAAACCAGGATCACAGTGGAATCCATTAGAACAAATCTCCGTGAAGTGAAATGAAGTATGAAAAAAATGGAAAAGAGAGATGAAATGGAGAGGAAAGAAAAAGAGGGAGGGAAGAAAGGGTTTACACACACCCAGGGGCTACTGTTATCCACACTATGAACCATTAGGAACAACGGATCACAATGACGGCTAGCCAGAGCAGAACGGAGGACCGAGGGGAAGGGAGGGATAACAAAAATACAGCTAAAGAAAATTACAGAGTAAGAAAAGTGGAGGTGCCGCTGAACCCACACAGGTTTCACTCTGCATCTTTTACCTCTACCTGCTTTGCATAGGAGCTGTGGGAGTTCAATAAAGGTTTTATGCAACACTTAAATGTTTCAGTTCCAACTAATTTTAATATGAGGCAAAGGTAACCTACATAAATTATTTATTAAGGAAAAAAAAGCTGCACGGATGAATTGACTGATCAACCACAGCCAAGGTCTGATGACTACCTCACCTGTACAATCAGGAGTTTACTTGAAAAGAGGATCTGAAATCTCAGAATGACAGCCCAAGATTCAACCCTTTATAAATCTTTCAGAAAGTCCCTATAATGCTACTTTGAGTGTGTGGGCATGGATGTATATACTTAGACATGTAACCCCAGATAAAATGGAAAATATATTAACCTGTTTATTTTTATTTGTGATTAGATTTATTAATGAGGGTCCATCTGAAAATATTGTATGAGTTTATGGGGTAGAAGTTCATACGTTTCTTACTTCTTCCTACTCCTTTTCTGGCATGTTAAGATTACTGTGATACAAAACAAATATGTGTATTTTGCCTTCCTTGTTCTTGTGCATGATTTTATACTACTATCATGTTCGAATTGTTACAAGTTTATAAATGTATTCTCTTTGGACTTTTATGTAATAGAGCCTAAGAGTTGCTGTCATAATGTTTATTATCTTGGCACATATGTGGTTGTGTTCTTACACAGGCCCAAAAGCAAAAAAAATAGAGAATTGTGTGAAACGTCTACTTGTAACACACACAAAACATATGAATCATTTATGAGGCTCTTCCAACAGATAATGCGTATGTGTTGTAAAGACAGACTGAATAACTCTGTACATTAACCCAAGTACAGAGTTCATTACTTTTCACAAAGATGTCACCATTTTACTTTTTGGAGTACTTAACGATCTATAACCATATGAGGATGTAAGTTTAATGGTTGACACACTGTCAGTCAGCAGCCCCGAGTGGTAAAATAATTATTAGCTGAATTATTCAGAAAATAAGGCCAGGTCGTATCCCATGTCAAACACTCCAAGCACTTGGCAAGCTGGGATGAGGGAATTTTCAACACTGCCTACTGAATAATGCAGCAGAAGATGAAATAACATTATAAAGTTATTGCTGCAACATCTGAGTTGCATTTATGCTAATTGAATAGAAAGTGGAATTATTCCATATACTGGGCATCTTTAGGTTACAAAAATTCATGCCTAGAGCCACGCAGCATATTAAATCAATGCCCACTAGGATTCAGTGGCCAAGACACTGAAGTTCATGCAGAATGCTACGAGCATGTGGATGACAGAAAAGAGAGAAAGAGGAAAAGGTGGATTGTATTGTAATGCTCAACAAAAGCAAGTATGTTATCCTAGTATGTTGCTGCATCTTTTAACATGTCCAAATGTGGCAGCATTTTGTTTGACATGCAAGGCTGGGATGCAATAGTGTGACATGAGCGGTTACTTTATTCTGTACATATTTATATATCATTAAAGAAAAACAAAAGAACAATCCATTTACTAACAAAACCCAGGTGATGGGACTGCTTAGATACTCAGAAATAATTTGCCTTCATGACGTTAGATATGCTAAATCAATTACAGTAAGAAATCAAGTTGGGAGACCTCAAAGTCATTTTGTCCACCTTGGGAATAAAAGATACTTCAATGCTCTAAAGAATCTGCTGCAGAAACTCTGGCTGTAATCCTTGCACTTTAAAGACAAAATATGACCCAGTTTGGTATAATATTCAAATCTTGCAGCATTCCAGACAAGTAGCGCTGTGCGATGTTTATATCTATAAAACATTAGAAGCAATACAGCAGAAAAGTTTTAGATCTCCCTGCTACTCTATTTGTATTAATCTCACTATGTTATTAATGGATAGCAATTTCAATAGTAAAAATGATTGTCTTGGCTATTGTTCATCAGTCTTGCCCATTCGCTCACTTTGTTTTCATAGTTATTGTTCTTTAAAGCAGAGTCAAATCAGACAAGAGTGGACAGATAGGCACTTCTTAACTCCCAATATCAATATTCACACACTATGTTGGCTCAGTGTTAGGAAAGCTTTCGAAATGGCTTTGATCAACATTTCTCTTTGGGATGTTTTTTTTTTTTTTTAATACAGCAATTATTAAGAAGAAATTCGACATAAAACAATTTATGATGTGGGTA